>AYEL01078201.1:0-160677 GCA_000484575.1 Olivierus martensii
ATATCAAATATGAAAATAAATATTTCTTAAACAGTTAGTATTAAGTTAGTAATGTGGTTATTCATAGCGAAGGTTGGCTATTGGCCGGAATCTCACAAAGCGAGAACCAATTACCATATTTTACATAGAGTTAATACTTGGAATAGTGCGAGAAATTCGTGGAACCAATTATTCGCTCTAATCGAGGCCTACCTGTACAGACGAATAGATATAGGTGCTCGGGTTTGCTCTATTTTAAAATCTTCCAGAGTTGAGAAACCGTGTCTATCAGTCACTTTCTTAACTTTTAAAGAAGGGATGGGGCTACAGGGTCATCCTTAAATTCTGAAATTACAGGCATAATATCTATATTAAGTGAGTGAGAGTAAGATTTCAAAGTTTGTATTGATTGGGAAGGCAAAATCTTTGGTAGAACATATTGAATATAGCAGTATGGTTAATAGCCCACCTTTGAAAGCTCCAATGCCCGCTTTATTCTCCGAAAAATTGCAATAAAATATAGATGGTATATTTTCTGGGATTAACTATTTATCTCGCATTTAAATAGCTTAAAACTATCCGAGGAATGCGCTTAAGAGCTGTTTTTAAAACTTGTTTTATGTTTAACATAGTCGTCGTCTGTATCCTATTAACAATTCTTTACCATTTGGCTGCAAATGAATTGAAACACGAAATCTATACGAGTTTTTGGAACATTTAATTTCTGTAAATATCTTAACTTTAATTTTATTCAATTTGCCGTATTCTATGTTTGTATTTTTCGTTAATCGAATGGCCGATGGTCAGATTTTAGCCAGAAACATTCCCGTATTCTGGAATTTAAAAAATTATCCATATGTACCGCTATAATCCGCCGTGTTTTACGTTACTTTTCTAAATTTGTGCAATTTGCCACCGTTTTGATTAATTAGCAAATAATCTTGTGATTAGTATGTACTTATACGAAACATCAGGTATAGAATTCCAATGACCACGGTAGATTAAAGCTCGCTTATACCTATCACAATGTTTGCACTTTCTTTATAGCCGATTCATTTTTAAACGAATCAACTATTAAAAAATGTACACGAAATTTAAAAAAAAAAAAATGAAAAAAATGTATTTTATAAAATTTTTATGTCCTCTTTTATGAAATTCTGACAAATTTATTTCTATGGTAATGAAAAAAATCTATTTTATAAAATTTTTATGTCCTCTTTTATGAAATTCTGACAAATTTATTTCTATGGTAAGATAAATTCTTAATTTACGACAGAAAGCATTCAGTATTGACCTTAGGCTATGGTATTCTTATCCGACCATAATTCTAGGTTGGTGCCGACCATCTTAAATAATTGGTAAATCGTATAAACTTTTAGAGAGAGAATTATATTGTTCGGCCATAGGATACGCCTTACAAAAAGACCATTTATTACTCTGGTTTTACACTTTTTGGATTGGTTGAAAGTACAAATATTTACTGTCGAGAATCTTACTCGATGATGTATTTTCTCTGGTATATTGCACCGATGCAGCTTTAATTCACCCAATACCGAGATACGCAGTTTCAAATTTATGTAATTTTTAAAAACAAGATACGTAAGTAATAATATAATAATTATAACAATAATTGTTGAAACCATAGTTTTTAAAATTTTAAATGCGCTAGCCATTTTGAACTGGATGATTATAAGGCTACCGTCACGGACGGTACTACCAATAATAAATACAATACAGTACTTCGGTGGTAAACTATACATTAAGCGCAATATTACGGCAGTTGCCCAGTAGTAGGCTGCATATATATATATATACAATCGATAATGCTTTTTATAAATTACACCGTAATTATATAATAATTTTATGAAAATTTGACTTTTTTATATTCTTTAGGAAAGAAATAGGTCAGGGAATACCTTGGTATATAGTATTATAAATTATATTTTTCCACCGATGGGCCGTTTGGAAATGGTGGTATCTATTCCTTCACCTAGTATATATTTGGAAATCGTAATTAGTCGAGTAAATGGTTTTTCCCGAGCTGTCTCTCTTATTTTGGAAACGTATCTAATATCGATTGTGGAAAAAAAAATAACACATATTTTTATTATTATTTCAGAACGCAAGATAACCAGATTAGATGCGGAAGACGTGGATGAAATAGAGAAAATAGAAAAAGATTAGATGGATTAATTATGGAGAGAGAGAGAGAATTCCAATTGTAATTACGTATTTTGCACAATTTGTCAACCTGTAAAAAGAATATCATAATCTCATTAAATCATTGACATTTTGTACATTGTTTACGCTGTTATTTGGCATGTACTATAATTTTATTTCTGAAAAATATTTTCATGTATCGACTTTAGTCGTGTTAAAACAAAAAAAAATGTGAGAGCCAGATAATTCTAAATTTTTTATATTTTGTAAATTACGTAAATTGGCATTTTATATGAGCGGCCTGATGGTTTGTTCCGACGTGGGATATTTGTGTTGGGTGTGACGAAAACGTAGGATAAAATTTTAATTTATATGTAATTATTAGTCCAAAATATTATTTTAAGATGTTTCACAGGAAAGTGTCCTTAAAGGTACTGCGCAGTTCAAATATTTGCCAACAGATTTAATCGTCAATAAAATTATTGGCTTTATTCAAATGGCTGCATTTTATTGTATGCAATTAAACTTATTGTTTTAATTTCTCGATAGTGGTGTTATATTTAAACTTGGACATACAGGCATCTAATTTCAATTATATCATCAGTTATAATACGCTTTCAAATTATCCTGGGGACAGATATTTTGTCACCCGAGACCGCGTTAGAAAATAGCGCCCTCTCTTCAATCGCGCATTAATAAATAAAATACGTAATAGTTTGGAACCGAAAATGTAACGACATCAGTACATAGAAACGTACAAAAAACTTTATTCGTTTTTTCAAAGCAACAAATAGTTAACAAAATACTACCAAAAATACATTTATAGCAGATATAAAAATGATATTCTTTTAATTCTTCTGGCTTTCGACCGAGCAAAATCATTAATAATTGTTTATTAATTAAAACCAGTAGTTTCCAAACTTTGCATCTTTGCCATAAAAAATTGGTACGCCCTCATTTTCATAACAGTGTAATTTTATATTTTCTATTCACAACTTAATACTGCAAAAAACATGCGTACCATACTTTGTATAAGTAAAGTTCTTATACATTAAAATATATTTACTGTGATGCAATAATTAAACAAATCTTACAAAAAACGAAAAAAGAATACGTGTTTAATATAACATAAGTGGCATTGAAAAATTTTCGGCGCAAATTCTCTCAAATCGGGGTGTCATTGAAGATATCGCAATTCTTTTTCAATCATTAAACCAGATATATACAGGGTGAAGAAAAACTTAATCGTAATATTTTGTATACTGAACGTCGTGACGCTTTGCGTACTCGATGGTGATTGGCTAACTTTAAAGGGTCATAACTCGAAAACGGTGCCATTTAGACCACACGTTCGTTAGACATTTTCGACTTATTTCGAGGTCCCTTATCAGTATGCAAAAATATTACGACGAATTTTTTTTCACCCTGTATAGTTTTTTAAACGGCTACAGCAAAAAGCTTCTGGGTACGTGGATATATATATTTATAACTGTTTCGCTATTCGTTTCTTTCGACAATAACATAAATTTGTTTATCTGAAAAATGATATTTTTATTAATTATTCGCGCCCCACGGTTTGGAAAATTCCGAATTAATCAATTTAATTGCATAGGTTTTTTTCTGCCTGAGTAAGTACTATCCGTTAGAAAAATACGTGGTGATGTCTGATAGACCAGTTCTACAGTACGAAATATTGCCAAGATATGTATAATTAAGCTTTGGTGTAAAATTGTCACCGCATTTTCGCCCGATGTGACGCCTCACCTAGATCGGCGCTGATTAAACGTATATACTGTATTTGAAGAATATTTTTTCCTTGTATTTGGATTATATATACGGAAAATAATCTTATAATCTAATGCGAATATATTTGATCAAAGCATTTGTATCCTACCAAGTTTTTATCATTAAATTCTTCATTTCAAACAAAATTCCTGTCCCAGAAGTATAGATAGATATTGCGATAAAACTTCGTAAAAAAATATAAATAGAAAATTACCGACTATTTGTACATACTGCGCAAAAAATAATATACTCTATATTGTACATACAGAAAATAAAGATGTATATAAAATAGTGAATTGGTGAAGAAGATAGGCCGGTTTCGATCGATACGACACGATTAGCGATAAAATAAAGATGGATATGAAATTCGATAACTTTCTATTCGATTTAAAATAATTCGGAAAGCCAACTATTTCCATTAAATGTTTTTATTTTTCTATACTTATTAGTATTTGAAATATTTTCCTATGTTACCTAAAACCGATGGATAGCGCAGCCACCAGAAATAAATCGAATGACAAGTAAACACTGGATAACATTATCGAAAATATAAAATAAATAACAAATTTAGATGTTTGTTGTTGGCCCACCGCTAAGATAGTCTTAACAGTTTTGAGGACTAAGTGAAGAGAGTGATCCCAAAACACGTTCAGTCCGTTCTTGTTAATTTTTAGGAGAAGCGAAATATGAATTCAGAAAGTATTTCATATGTGAATGATTACCTACTTTAGTATAAAAAGAGGAAAGCCAGTTATACTCTATGGCAGTGGTTCTCAAACTTTTTTAAATCGTGGCGCATTTGTATAGTAATTTAAACTCGGGCGCATTTTAAATTTCAGTTAAATAAAATTAGTCATAAAACTACAAAATAGGAAAATGAGCATCCAGTTTAAAATATCAAACGAAAAAAACTTGACTCAAACATAGTTGCCACGTGCCTATCCGTAGCCTTTAAAAATGCAGATTTTTATATATATATAAATCATAAATTATTTTCATTTGCATGGGGCGCACCGTTTGAGAAACACTGCTCTATGCTGGTTTGTTAGTAATTGAAGAAAAGTTAGTGGGGTTATGGGTCAGAGTGGTTGGTTAGAGTTGGATGGGAGGAGGAAAAAGTGTGCCAGAACGATTTGCATCTGGTCTTGCAGCGCCAGTGCGCCACCAGAAAATGGCCCCAGGCGACATTCTGCGGAGGACCGGGCCAGTTTTGTACATTATTAAAAAGATAAGTACAGGGAACCGAAATTTACAAAAGATCCGCGAGTTGAGAAGAGCAATATGTACGAGAGAACACTGGGAAAAGTAAAACAGTGAATAAGTTGAATACGATCCTGTAGGGAGTCTTGAAGAAGGTCCAACGACCGGTCCATGGAAGGAACTTGAAGAACTGCTGGAGGTTATGTCAAGAGGAAAGCCGCGGTTGGAGTTGGGTCTAAAAGTTGGAGGCTGGAGCAACTCCTAGTTGGTGGAAGGATCCTGGAGCTGGAGGCCGTGTGAACAACTGGAGGAGAAACAGGATGAGGAAGGTTGGTTGCACAGTCTGAGTGAGAAGGACCTTGGTATAGGTAATAAAGTTCGAAAAGACCTAGAAAGAATCTACTATCAGATATCTGTTTCTAATTCATATACAGTACAGTACATGCACTTCTCAGTAGAATCTTGAAATCAGTCATCATTAGTTTTTAAATAACCAATGACTAAATATAATGGTGTTAATGGAAACTCGCTGTCGGCCGGATTGGCCGCGTGGAAACGCTTCGGCTTTCCACTCTGGAGGGCCCGGGTTCGAATCTCGGATCCCATATCCCCGATTTTGAAACTTTTCGGGGACCGGCCCGAAAAGTCGAACGAGGCCGCGTGGAAACGCTTCGGCTTTCCACTCTGGAGGATTCGGGTTCGAATCCCGGGTCCCACCCCTTGAAAATATTTATCATGGGGCCTGGGTTCGAATCTCGGGTCCCACCCCTTGAAAATATTTATCATGGGGTCGGGTTCGAATCTCGGGTCCCACTCCTTGAAAATATTTATCATGGGGTCCAGGTTCGAATCTTGGGTCCCACCCCTTGAAAATATTTATCATGGGGTCCGGGCCCAGCCCGTCGATCCCCTATCTCCACAATCCGACTGACCCTTCCGCAGGGGTGGGCAGCCTTTGGACCGGGTCCCACCCCTTGAAAATATTTATCATAGGGTCCGGGCCCGGCCCATTGATCCCCGTCCTCCACAATCCGGCTGACCCCTCCGCAGAGGTGGGCCCCACCCCTTGAAAATATTTATCATGGAGTCCGGGCCCGGCCCGTCGTCCCCTTGAAAATATTTATCATGGGGTCCGGGCCCGGCCCGTCGATCCAGGCTTTCCACTCTGAGGACCCGGGTTCGAATCTCGGGTCCCACCCCTTGAAAATATTTATCGTGGGGTCCGGGCCCAGCCTGTCAATCCCCGTCCTCCACAATCCGGCTGACCCAGTACCCGGGTTCGAGTCTCGGGTCCCACCCCTTGAAAATATTTATCATGGGACCCGGGTTCGATCTCGGGTCCCACCCCTTGAAAATATTTATCATGGGGGCGGGTTCGAATCCCGGGTCCCACCCCTTGAAAATATTTATCATGGGGTTGGGTTCGAATCTCGGGTCCCACCCCTTGAAAATATTTATCATGGGGTCGGGTTCGAATCTCGGGTCCCACGGCTTTCCACTCTGAGGACCCGGGTTCGAATCTCGGGTCCCACCCCTTGAAAATATTTATCCTGAGGTCCGGGCCCGGCCCGTTGATCCCCGTCCTCCACAATCCGGCTGACCTCCTCCGCAGGGGTGGGCAGCCTGTGGAAGGGCTTGTTTCGCCCCGTTCCGCAGGAGTGGGCAGACTGTGAAAAAGCTGATTTCGCCCAGCCGCTCGCAGGGGTGGGCAGCCTGTGGAAGGGCTTGTTTCGTCCCGCCACTTGCCCGGCCCGTCGATCCCCGTCCTCCACAATCCGGCTGACCTCTCCGTGCCCGGCCCGTCGATTCCCGTCCTCCACAATCCGGCTGACCCCTCCGCGGTCCGGCCTGTCGATCCCCGTCCTCCACAATCCGGCTGACCCCTCCGCAGAAAAGCAACCTGTGGAAGGGCTTGTTTCGCCCCGCCACTTAGTACTCTTACTATAGCCTGTGGAAGGGCTTGTTTCGCCCCGTCACTTAGTATTCTCCCTGAGAAAAGTGGCGTCATCTGATAACAAAAAAAAATAGGCCGGGCCCAGACCCCTCCTGAAATACTGGAGATGTGGAACTGGAATCATAGTAAATATTAAAAATGCAGATAAAACTCATTTAAAATGACCTGGTAAATTTTGGCGCCGAATTGTAGCGCCAATATATTGTAGCGATCGGTGGCCTTAACTAACTGCTTACCACTTTCTGTTATGCACGGACTCTGGCGGAATAGAAGTCTCCGAGAAACATAAACGATATGGAGTGAGGTTAAGAAGCATAGACGAACAGTGGAAACTCGCTAAGTCCAAGGACTGAACGTGTTTTCAATTACACTTGTTCTTCATTAGAGTTAAAAATAAAATTTATTTTGATTTAAGTATTAAAATACAGTCGAATTTCAGTATTCGAGGATTCCCTATTCACGTATTCGATTATTCCCGAATATTTATTTGTAACCACAAATTCGATTTTCGCGCTTACTCGCGGATTATCGCTGACCGGCGAAAATATTGTTATAAATGTTACTCTTACTTGTAATCTCTGTCGTTCTGCCCGAAAAGTCTCATTATCTATCGTTGCTCACTCCACAGATCGCAAGTAGGTCAAAAATGTACGAGTACGTACTCTTGGGGAAATTCAAACATTTACTTTTATTACTTCATGTTATCTTCCCCATGAGTACACTATACTCGTGGGAAAGGCCCCAGAATATGTATTTAATCATTCCAAATTAGGAACTACTAAAATTCAGAAAAATAACTTTTAACAATAAATAAAAAAACTCCCAAGAAACTTAAATTTTTAATGTTACGATTTCATTTCTAGAGCTTCTAACATGAAAATTAATAACCAATATAACAACTTTACCTTTAATAAACACGACAAATATTCCCACAACAAATTTATTGCCAACAGGAATAGCAGTTTGTTTTTTTACCGCCCTGCTGGTAGGATTAGGAAAACGCTCTGCTCATGCGAAAAGGATTGAGCGAGTTTTCAAAAGCAAAGCAGAATTCAAGTGTCCTATACACATCGATTAGCACGGTTTTGGGACAAACCGGTCTTTAATAAGATAGATGACTTCGATAGGAGTATGTATTTGCATCAAATAAAAAAATGATCAAAATGGACTGAACGCGTTTTGGGATTGCACTCTTCAATTGGTGTTACTCGGCTTTTCTCTACTTGTGTGATTCTTTTCTTTTGCAGGGTTGATATCAATCACGGTTTCTGGATTTCTCGTAGGTTCATTCTTTGTTTCCTTCCTCGGTTCTATGAACTGAGAGGGCAGGGGAGCAGCCCAGAGACGTTGTTTTTTTAAATATTTAGCCTGGTTTTGATGTTTCCCTAACAGCTCGAAGGCTGTTATTAGTGTGCCTCGGCTTTTCTCTTGTTAAGGTTCTTCCAATAGGTTTCTGCGTTTCTTTTTGCGGGGCATTACCGTTCACAGTTCCAGGGGTTTTCTGTCGTTCTCTTCTGTTATTTCGATATTACTTTGTTTCTTTCTGTTTCCTCATTTATTAAAGTTGTTTTTAGCCTTTCCAAAGTTTTATGGTGTTTCCACCTGTTTCTTCAATTGGTTTGAATAATCTAGGGTTAGTTGTTTGCTTCCGCGGTGTTTCTTGGTGTTTCCTGTTGCTTCCTCGAATTATTTGATTTGATTTGCATTAGTACTTTCGTTTCTTTGTGTTTCCACTTATTTACTGACGTTTCTCGTTACTATTTCTTGTACTTTTGATTTTTCAGTAGTTTCCTTTTTTTTTTTTTATTTTAGCGTATTTCCAATTGTTTACCTTTGTATCTATTGTTTCCGATCGCTTTATTTGGTGTTAGATTTCCAATTTCATCAGATATAATGCCAATGGCATAGAGTGAATGTCTTGTGTGAATGGATTCTTATTTCCAGGCAAACTGCCTCCTCCGGTGCATTTCAGCTGTTGGTTTTTCTCCAGTGGCGAACTTCCATTGGTTTATCCCGATGGCTGAGGTGAGTCGGAGGTATTATGACTCCCGTACTTTCCTGTGGGAGTGGAGATTTCAGAATATTTAGGTTAAGTCTGGTTGGTATTACTAACAGCTTCTATCTTATCAATTCTTACGCTGAGTGATTGTGGTATGTTGATTGTAGATATAAGTCTAGTTCTAAATTACTAACGCACTAACATGTTATTTAATTAAATACAAAAAAATAAAAATAATAAAAAAATATTAGTTTTAGGTATTAACATAGTCTTTTACTAACTTAAGATAAGCTTCCTCTTAACATAGTTCTAAATATACGTATAAGGTGTAATAAAAAGTAATCCATTATTTTTGCATGAAATTGAAGGTTTTATTTAACATATTTAGAATGATCCGAGTTAGGTCAAATATGCGCCGTTTTGTTCGATAACTTGTTGCCATTTTGAAGGTAATTCCATTATGCCTTTCATAGAAGCCCTTGTCCCTATTGGCAAAAAACTGGGACAGTCGATTTTCACAAGCCTCTCTTGAGGCGAATTTTTCATTAGCAAAATAGTTCGTCATGGACAGGAACAGGTGGTAATCACTTGCTGCCATGTCCGGACTATAAGGTGGATGCATAAGAACCTCCCAACTAAGCTCCCGGAGCTTCTGGCGAGTCGCTATCGATGTGTGTGGCCTGGCATTGTCTTGATGAAACACAATTCCTTTCCTAGATTGGCCGCTTCTGGGCGATTGCTTCCTTCAGATGGTCCAATTGTTCACAGTACAGGTTCGAATTATTCCTTGCCAATCCCACCAAACGCGCAGCAAAACCTTCCTGGCCGTCAATCCTAGCTTGACCACCGTTTGCGCCGGCTCACCGCGCTTCGACCACGACCGTTTTCGCTTGACATTGTCGTAAGTGATCCACTTTTCATCGCCAGTCACCATCCGCTTCAGAAATGGGTCGACTTTGTTGCAATTCACAGATGGAAATTCGGTCCATGAGGATTTTTTGCGTTAACTCGTGTGTCACTCATACATCCAGCTTCTTTTTATATCCAGCCTTTTCCAAATGATTCCAAACGGTTTTTTGTGCAATGATTAGCTCCTGGGCAATAGTAACAGTGCTTATATGACGGTCGGACTCGGCCATTTCGATGATTTTATCCACATTTTCGACAATTGGCCTTCCAGAGCGTGGTGCATCTTTGACATCGAAATTACCGGAACGGAATCGACGAAACCAAAACTGCTCTTGATTGGCTGTTACAGTATCAGAACCATAATTACTATTCACATTTTCAGCAGCCTGGCTTGCGTTTTCACCTTTATCGAAGAAAAACTAAAATATAGTGTATTTTTTTTTTTTGTTGAGGTTTGGAACGCGCCCTATCTGTTCGGACAACTTGAATAAATAGTTTCATTCATTGTTACATCAGAAATCTTCCTCAATAATAATTTTTATTTGTATTAATGCACTTAGAGAGCAGGAAATTGGCATAATCTAAAATTGCATTAATTTTCTTGGTGGGCAGTAAAGTATATCACTGTATATGTATTTACATATAATTAGTGGGTGATCGGTTAACGAACATAATCCGTTCCAAGACCATGTTCGTTATCCGAATTGTTCGTTAACCGATCATCGATTTACCATTACTGGGGACCGGGACGCGAGCCTCTCCCAGACCGACCAGTTTTGCTGCAGGATCTCTCTATAGAAAGTCAAACGAGATCCGCGGCAAATTATCTGGCTAGGATTTCCCACGGCTTGTCTACTCGGGTACCCACCCCTTTCGACTCACCGCGGACACCAATGTCTACACACGCTCACCCGTGGTGTGGGGTCGTCGTCGCCAGAATTTCGCCAAGTATTTGACAACCTCTTAGTTTCTCCTTGTCATATGGACGTATCGGCCCGGTTGTACAGATATGGGCATAATGACAGCCGGTAAGCCCTCTCGCCACGACAAGGCGGGCGAGCTCAGGGCAGCGATATTTCATGTTATTATTAAGGGCGCTGGCGCATTTCATGTTATTATTATTATTGTTATAGCACATCAATGTGGCACGGAGTATCTCCGGGTCAAAGTACTATGTCGGACACGAGTCAAGACAGTTACTTGTGATGTTTACTTGTATGTTAACTAACTGTCTGTGTCAGTGCTGAGAAATTCTTATTATGTTGCATGTATTGAGTAGTGATGCTTTTTGTAGTGTTATGTATGTCTTGGGTGATATGGGCATAGTGACAGCCCTCTCGCCACGACAAGGCGGACCCTCGAGAGGGCCCGGAACCTCCAGAGTGGAGCTATGGCTTTCCACTCTGGAGGTTCCGGATTCGAGTCGCAGGTCCCATTTCTTGAAAATGTTTATCATGGGGTCCAGGCCCAGCGCATCGATATCCGTTCTCCACAATCCGGCTTACCTGTCCGCAGGGGTCGGCCAGGTGGCCGGGTAGTAAAGCTGTGGCTTACCACCCTGGAGGATCCGGGTTTAAATCCGGGTCTCACACATCCAGTTTTTCAGGAGGGTTCCGGGCTCGGCCTGTCGTACCCCATCCTTCAAACGAATGATGGGTACAGTGACTACCTTTTTCATTCCCAGAGACGCTTAATTTCTTGTGAGTTCTGTGTGTTTGCTAATTTTTTGGGTGAATGCATCCTGGATGTTGTGTGTGTCTGGGAAATGTGTATAATGTAGGTAACATTGTTTTGTTTGTCTATGAGAGTGATGTCTGGTCTGTTGTGGTGTATGGTTTTGTCTCTATGATTGTTCTGTCATAATATATCTTGTGTGTCGAGTTTTCTAAGGTGTCGAGTTTTCTAGGATTGTGTCTGATATGTATTTGTAGTATAGTATTGTCTGGTATGTATTTGTAATAAGGAGTGAGTGTGTTTATTAATTTGTGTTTGGTTGCAAGCTTTTGGTGTAGATAGTTCTGTTGTAATACATCTTGTGTGTTGAGTTTTCTAGGATTGTGTCTGGTCTGTCGTAATACATCTTGTGTGTTGAGTTTTCTAGGATTGTGTCTGATTTTAGTATGGTGTGAGTGTGTTCATTAATTTGTGTTTGGTTGCAAGCTGTGGTATGGGTGTAAATGTATTTATTAATTTGTATTTGGTTGCAAGTTTTTGGTGTATTATATTTGCTACTTGGTTGTGTCTGTGCAAGTAATCTGTTTGTGCGAGCAGCTTGCAACCAGACGTAATATGTTGAATTGTTTCGGATGTTATGTGGCATTTCCTACAAGTGTTGTTTGTTAATGTACTGTCCTTTAGTATGTATTCTCTGTAGTTTTTCGTATTTATTACGTGGTCTTGTATTGCTAATATAAACCCTTCTGTTTCAGTAAATAGATCCCCCTGACCAACCAGCTGTTTGACGCTTTAGCATCTATGAAGTGTTTCTGAAGGTCGTGTGGGTGTCTTCCACGGAGTTCCTTTCTACACCAGATGTTTTCTTTTTTTGTATGTGTGTAGTGTTGTCTATTTGGCATGGAGTGTTGTTCTGATATTATTATTAAAGACATAATTATTTTTTACACATAAGTTAAACGGTGAGCGGAGTGGTGGCGGCCGCCCGGCGTCCCCAGTCGGAAGGCAAGTATTCATGCAGCGATGTAATAAACGGTAACAAGAAGGCAACAGTTTAATAAATGGTGTAATCATCGATATCTGTGGGTCGGAGGTATAGGACACTGTGTCACATTTACTACATTTTACAGGAGAGCACAGCCATAACTGCTAGGTGTATAAACTTCAAATTTGGCACAGATATAGCATTTAGGTTACATTCAAAGGGGAAAAAAATACAAAATCTCAAAATTTTTTGTTTTGAATCTCAAAGAAAAAATGATATTGTTGTCAATAGATGGAGTGATATCCTTTAGTAATTCAATTATTTTAAAAATAAAGTTGTTATTATTAGGCTTAATTTTATTATAAGCCTTAAATTATTTATTTCTTTGATTTAAGATACTTAAATAATAATAAATTATTGTTTAAATTGAAAACTTAATGACTTGATGAATTAAAATTAATGGTCTTCATAATTTATATCATATTTGTCAGTCAAGCTAATTTCAACATCTTCCACCATGGGTGATTTGTAATTTTTATTTAAACAGCCTTTCTCAAGCTTAATCCTAAGTTTTTGACAGCTATTTCAGAATTATTACTAGTATACAACAATAAAATCTTTTTCCTAATATGATAATTCATTTAAAAATGTTGTTTTCTCTAAACTTTTTATTTTCTATAGAACCCTAGTCTTATCAATCACAACTTTTCAGAAATGTTACCTCATTGTTGTCAATTTTTTCATATGAAGTTTACTAATATTTTTATATTAGAAAAATACAAAATATATTTTTATTTTGGCATAGGTTCCTATAAAAATTTATTAAAAACTTAGATGTATTTTAGACAATTTTGAATTTAAACAATTATAAAATTTTATAAAAAAAAATATGCCATGGAAAATTTCATTGCACACTATTACTATAATTTTATTTATACATCTGTATTGTACTTTACAATTTTATAACAATAATACACACACAAGTATATATATATATATATATTTTCTTTTACAAAATGTAATACTGTATCTACTACAATATATCAAATAAAAATTCCTGTATATAAAAAACTTGTACAAGAAATGCAGTATATTTAATTATAATAAATTACAATAATGAGATATACATCTATTAACAATAAAAAAACTGTTTTAAAATTTTTATGAATATGGAACAAGAAAATCCTTAAATCCATCAGATAATTTCTGAGTGATATGTTCTACATTTCCAGCAATTTTAAAATTTTATATAATCACAAGTATAAAACAATATTATATCTCAAAACATTTCTTTAGTCACAATATTTTTGGCAAAAAGCCTAGGAATAATGTGAACAATGTGATTGATGACAATTACTAGATGATATTATTCTTTAATAAATCTTTCATAGCAAATACTTTTACCTTATAAATAATTTGTACATTGATCTAAAAATATCTGACAATATATTGTATAATAAAATTTTAAGTACCAAATTAAATAAATTAAAAAATAATATATTTTACAAAATTTCAATAAAACACTATTGATGAACATTATTAAATTTATTTTCCCTGCAATATTATATATTTATTTATAAATAATTTAAATATTGCACATATTTTTACATTTATTTTAAACTTCTAATGGAAGCTTACTTAATTTTTCATTAATACAAATAATTATAACATAATTTCAGACATATTTTATTATTTATAAATATCTGTTATAAAATTAAATACAATGAAATACAAATTATATTTTTGTGTTTTTTAAAGCAAATCCAACTAGTTGAATGAGAATCACAAATTTAATTTAAAACTATAGTCTACATTCTATAGTGCTTTTGAACATATGAATTCACCTTTGATATATTAATGAAATACAAATGGAATAACAAGATAATTTATATTTAATTTGTATTATGGTTAATATACTAAAGATGAATTTGCATTTGTACCAAAACAGCTTTAAATAGTGTTTTTAAATTTAATTAAATATGCAATTCTTTCTAAATTAGTTTAATCTGACTTTATAAAAATTAAATACAATATTTATATAAATATCTACATGTAATAATAATTATAGAATTCACTTTATCATAAAAAATTTTAATAAAAATAATATATTTAAATCATAATTTTACATATATATGGGCAGTTTATTTTGAAAGTGGTGTAAGTCCATTTTTTAAAACAATAAGATATTACATAAATAAAAAGTTTACACTAAATTAATGTAATATTTATTTTTTAATTATTGTTAGAATTCAGTAGATGAAGAATCAAAATTTTTTAATTGTTAGAATTCAGTAAATGAAAATCAGAATTTTTAATCGTTAGAATTCAGTAGACGAAGAATCAGAATTTTTAAATAGTCAGATTTCAGTAGATGAAGAATTAAAACTTTTTAATTGTTATATTTCAATAGATGAAGAATCAGAATTTAGTAGAATTCACGTAATAATACGAATTTTTCACTAACTGAAATCAGATTCACTTGATGATAAGTTCACATGTGTGTCACAAGACGTCGGATTCGGTAACAACTAACTAAAAATCCATGTCGCACGAATGTCTGTGACAAGCGCCACGTGCCATCAGTCATCGACACGTGATCCTCAATTAACGAGGTCATCTCGTATAGCCAGCATTGCGCTGCTAGAGGCGTTTCCATTAGTACCACGTGACCTGCAGACGTTTATCATCGCATTCGTTCTGTGTGACTGATTTAGATTAGCTCATACTCAATAAGTAGTTTCGCTTTATTTTAAGTAACAAGTTGATCATAGGTTTGGTACTAAAAAAAGCGTGATGGAGACGACTAAAGTTTCCAGTTATAACAAGAATAATACTTTAATCGCCTGCCATTCACCGGATCACATCTTATAGTTATTGTATCATTCGACCTAAGGCGAAAATATTTACCAGATCGTTAAAACTCCGCTTGATGTACAAATGAACACGTTTCATAATTTTAGCCTAATGAAAAAACTTAATCCCAGAGAAAAACTTTCAATGATGTCTTACTGATAATGATAATTTCTTTTTATTATTTCCTCCATTAATTTCTTTCTTTACTTTTTTTTTCGTCTTTTTCTTCTTCCATTAATCATTAAATATCTAAAAAAACAACTAAAACTGAACGAAGAAAGTTTTAATTTCTCTAAATGAAACTTTTAGTAATGATATTTTTCTACTTTTTTTCCTATTGTTAATGAACTTGCATTTTCTCAAATTTTCGTAATTTTTTTTTTTTTTGAAGGCTGTTTTGCGTAAACAGACGCTGAAATTAATTCTTGTCAGTTGCAATTTATTAAAAAAAGTTTGCACATCTTTTTTTTTCGCGAATTATTTTTTAAATTCAAGCTATTTTAGCCGGTTAAATGAATCTTTCGAAATTGTGACTATTTCATATATAGAGCTGTAAGTGTTTACGACGAGTTTGCGAAATTGAATTTCGTGAGGCTTTTCTCTGTTCCTTCGAGAAATTTTGTCAGCATCGTCCGCCATCCCGCGATGATGCCAGTCGCACGATTTTACTCGGAATTGGCGAGAGTGCCACGCGATTAGAAGCAACACCGTTGATCGATCACGTGGCTGCATATAGTTGACATCCAATCTCTGTTATAGCAGATAGAGGAAAAAAAAATACTCGTGACAGCAATCGATGGAAAGTCACGTGACCGGCGCGGAAATCTCCGTGTAAATCACAGGAGGAAAAGGACTGTTTTAATTCCGGAGGACACGTGACAGCAGATGCAAATTACTCGGAATAAGAAAAAAAAAAAAAGAAACCATGTAGAAGATCAAAAGAGAAAAGAAAAAGACAGAGAAAGAGAGAGAACTAGACAGGAAAGACGAAAATTTTTGTCCCTGGAGCCACGCTTGAAAGGACAAACAGAAGGCGATGTTTTTTCTAAGAAAGAGGACCAAAGTCCTTTTGGAACTGTCTGCTTGAAAGAACATCCAAGATCGAACAATTCCCAGCAAAACATTTGGTCAAATATCTTTGGATAAAACGTTTTGCTTCTTGTTATTCTATTATTTTTATTCATTCCGTATTCGCACAAACAATGGCTCCTAATACGATCACGTGATTGGTGGAATTATTCCCGAAATGACCTCTGTCACATGACATGTACTGATTCCGAATTCTAATCAACTTATATTCATAATACTATATTTCTTTTTAATATTCGAAGTGAATAGCATCACGTTGTGATGATAATAATCTAAAAGCATTACTGTAGCTTTTCCATGTAAGTTCGGTTATGTTAATTAAGCAGCATAACAACAGAACACGAGATAGGAATGGCATCTATTCCTGCACTAGCGATCACTTCAACTCAGATGCTAATTACGATGCAGCGATCACGTGATGCACTTCATCAAAACGTCATCGTAAGAAAGAGGAGTAACAGAGAAGGAAAGAAGTAACAAAGTTAGTTGCAATCACCGGAAGGAGATATGGAGGAGGAGGAGACGTTGCATTGTCTGACCGAGTGGCAGACATTTGTATATGACGTGACCCGAACAAAGGCTTCTTCTCCTTTGTCCGTCCGACAGCAAAAATAAATAAAAGCAAATGCAGTCTCTCTGTTAATCTGCTGACACCCTACACTTCCGACTGTCGACTTTCTTCCCCAGCTAGTTCACTTCTGCCTTTGTCTCCCTTCTGTGACGCAACCGTTATTTTTTTTCCTATTATTTTCTATTCCTGGTCTGCTAGTTTTGTCGTAATCATTATTAACTGTTAGACGAACACCAGTAATAAACACGTAGCAACGAGTTAACCGCAAAGCGCGATTCAGACTTTTAGAATACGGCAATTCTCGCGAGACGCATTATAAACCGTTGAATCTCGTTTGCAATGTCACGGAGTGATGAATACAAATTTGTATTCCTAATTCCGTAAAATCGCAAATGAGATTCAATCTACGTCGACACGGATGAAATTTAATATTCGCCATTGTGCATGCAAGCTAGCGTTTCGGTTCCATTCGACAAAAATGTCGTATACTACTACTATACTACGAAGAATTTCCGTTGTGTCGTTACATAATGTGACATCACCAACTGAAAAAATTTCATATGCCAATGGCCTTGATGCGACAGCGAATTCTCAGTATGACGTCGAAAAAAGAAGCATAACACTAACACACGCCATAGTAATAGATAATACAAGTCTAGCAGTCCACAGGCAAGGTTTATATATATATATATCCCATTTTGGCCCACGAATTTATTGTTATCCTGCTGTTTTATAGAGTAATAAATCACTACTTGAGAATCTTAATGAAATTTTTATGAATAATTCACTACTCTCTATTCTAGGGGTGGGCAACTTCCGGCCCGCGGGCCACATTATTTTATTTTATCTAATATCAACGCTATGTATACTTACATATCTATACCTTCTCTTTAAATAATTATTATTATTATTAACTTTTTTTGTTTTGGCCGGTAGACCACCATAAATTTTTCTATACAGCCCCCTACAAAAAAAACGCTGCCCACCCCTACTCTATTCTATGACGTAACACACACCTATATATATTTATATTATTATTATTAACTTTTTTTGTTTTGGCCGGTAGCCCACCATAAATTTTTCTATACAGCCCCCTACAAAAAAAAAACGCTGCCCACCCCTACTCTATTCTATGACGTAACACACACCTATATATATTTACTTCTTATATAACACTAATAAAACTTAAAAATACTCTTACCTTTCTAGTCAGAGACATCTAAACCAATTGAAACGCAATACGAACATTAATAATTTATACTATTCGCTAAATCAACCCCAACGGTGTCGATGAGAAAACTTTATTTGTTTAGAGTTGCGTGACGTAAAGGCAGTCCGTTATGCCCTGATCATGACTTATTTCTGCATAGGCTATCTGATTTCTGGACAGAAACAGGATGAGAACGGCAACAGTCATCCCAAACTAAATATAACCGCAGAAGTATTAACTGTCAGAGGATATAGTAAATTCGTGGGGCTGTCACATATTTTTGAATAAACATCACACGCTCCCCCAAGTGCGACATAAGTTGGGAAAGTCTCATTCCGTCGATATTCTTCGCTTTCGCTCGAGCAAACACGAAATAAAACGAGAAGGAAGTGACAGATGTGACAACTCTGCTGATCCATTGACGTCACGCAAATCGAAAACCTTCTCGAACCATATCAATTTTTAATATAGGAGAATTTTTACTGCCGCCGCGTCGCCTCGCGCCTGCGCCCGGCGTCACGCTTAATTGCTCCAACTTTTCTCCACTCTCTCTCCGCGCGGTTAATGTTGTTATGTCACGGATGCGAAGATGGGTTTAGCTAATTGATAAAAATACTGAAATCTAATTATGTCACCGTTCCCTCGTTCATGAAATAAATAAATAAATCGTTTACTTACTTCCCCGAAAAAATGTCATTATATATTATTACATCATCGTATCTTCGCTGTCGGTTATAGAAACGCGCCTCTACAGAAATTGAAACATTTTTTTTTTCCCGATATTTGAATATCCGAACGTAAATTTCGAACAATTGACAATTTTCTAGAAAAATTGTTCTAGAAAATTTGATGACGTAACAATAGCAGTTCTATTTCTTTAGAAATAGAGTTATTTTTTAAGTTAAAAAGAAGTATTTCTCTATAATAAATACAAAATTACTGTATAAATTATTCAGTTCATTACTCGCAATAATTTATACGTATTCTCGAAATCAAAATAAAAAATAATACATGCCGAATTGCTTTCATCTCGTACGTTTCAGGCAGAATAATTTATTTTTAATATTAAATTTTAATGATTTTTGGAGCAATTACAGTTAATGCATCTTTTCTTAATAAATATTAAATCAAACGTTATTTCAGTCCTTGCAAACGATCTGTTATTCCTATTAAATGTTAATAATATATATTTTTATTATTTAATAAATAAAAATATGGTTCGTATGAAAGAGTTTCGAACGATCTATTTAAGTTAAGCCAAAAAATTCGGTATAGCCTGAAAGCCCATTATACCTTTAAGATATTAATCTTACAAAATCAAATTAGTTATTGTTTTTCATTAAAAAAAAAAAATGTTTTATAATGTATCCAAACGCGTTAAATTCATATGCATCCATAAAAATAAAGCACATAATAAAAATATTTTCTCATAGCTTCATTATAAAACTTTTAAATCTCACAAAAATTGTAGGCATATGCATAAAAATTGCATAAAATTGCATGTATTTATGATATCATAATGAAATTTTGGTGAAATTTAAACGTTTTAAAAATTATTGATTATATGATCTTCATATAATCAACAGTTATTTTTTGTATTTTATGATCGTTCAAAGAATATATGATCATAAAATACAAAGGACGATAACTTAAAATATTCGATTGGGCATTAAAATTAAAATAATTAATTTAATTAAAATGCTCAGCGACTCGTAGATAAGACGATTACTAAGTCGAAAATATAAATTCGTGCCCAAAAAATTTTTACAATTTTTTGGGTAAACTAGACAACTAGTGAAAAATTAGTGCTTGCTACCATTTTTACGCTAAGCTGTAATATTATAGCCTCGAGAAAACGGATATTCTGCAAAAACTACTTATTTTAACGACTCGGAACTTCATTCTTTTAAACGCTAGCGAAAAGTAACTTAAACAAATAAATAATATAAAAATGGCTTTCTCGCAAAGTGATATACAGAATACTCTATCCAATTTTAGGTATTATTTTTGTCTAAAAACAAAAAAAAAAAAAAAATAGGTCATATCAGAATTTCAAGAAAGTCAACGTTCTCTCGGATTCAACGTTTATCATTATATTAACATACATAGTACATGTATCGCACATATTCTACGCATGAGCGCACAAAATACTGCATATTATGAAAAGTATCTTGTAGGAAATTCAATGATTTTCATGTAAGAACATTAAAGCATTAGCAAAATTGTATACACTTCGTGAAGAATGCATGTGAAACGTGTATATAACAAACATAAAATCCCAGAGTTCTACTTTGGGAGATCTCTGAGATGCAATATAGGTTAGTATTTTCTAGAAAGAGCAGTTTTTAGTGGATTACATGTCACTATAAATAGCACTGTTTGTCATTTCTTCTTTATATGTTATCTTTAGAAGAGTCTTATCTATGCTTTTTGTTAAACTTTTCAATGACTAGACCATAATTATGAATTAATAGCTTATTCGATACGAACTACGGGATACTACTCTGTAGAAAATCTTAAGAAGTGGGCGAAAGACTTTCATAAGAAACTAGATATGATCTTTGAATGAAAATATGAATATTTTTCTTTCCTTATTCTCACCCAAAAAAATGATCAGAAAACTGCATTGAAAGAAAACATGTAATGAAACTTGTTATACAAAAAATCAAAATTCTCTAATTTCTGATGAATAAAATCATTACGTACTCTATAGAATCGATTTATAAATATGTTACTCTACTTCTTAGCACTTAGAAATAGCAGATAATATATAAAATATAAGAGAAAATTCAGTGTGCATTAATCTATCAATAGAAGTTACTGAAATGTTCGAATAATAAAAAATAACTCTTAATTGAAACTGATGATATAACAGCATAAAATAAGTGATTATTCTCTAGAATATATCATCCAATCACCAATATTTCAATGCAGTAATGGCGGTCAACTCGGAGAAACATGATGACTATATATCTTTTGGTAAATGTGAGATACGATTCGAAATTTCGTAAAATGAAATACGATAATACCGTATCTAAGCCAGGTAGGCATTAAATCTTCAAAACCTTACTGGTTAGAAATTTCCTTCTACAATTTTTTTTTTTACGATAGCATTACGTCCGCCATTTTAGAACTGACTCGTAGCAGGAATCGCTGCTGAAGAAATAATTCTGAATTTAGATTAAATGATAAATGAATCAAAATACATTTCTTGATTATTATAGAAAGATTACTAGAATTGCTTTAAATCCTAAGATACTTTCCTCTGAACAGTGTACAGATTTAACGATTGGTAGTTCTGCAATATTATCTTTTATAGTTTCAAAAAAAAAAAATTGCTACCATTTTTATAGAAAAGCAAAACGACTTTCTCAGTATGTAGGATTGAGTTTTAATCAGAATTAATCAATTTAAGATCCTACTTCCACCAACGTAGAAAATACTATAAATTTTATTTGAACTAAACTTTAAAAAAAATAGACTGCCTGAACTGTATAAAATTTCATAGGCCGGTATAAATTTTATTTCAAAAATATATACAAAAAATAAATATATTCTTTTCGGGTATTTTCCATTTTTTGAAGATTTTATTTGACTTAGATTTTGTTTCCTAGAGGGCCGCGTGATCTCCATCTTGTTTTCAGATGGCTGATGAAAATAAAAATACTGATATCAATGCTTTTATACTAGTATTATATATATTTGATTTGGATTACACTGTAAACACAGAAGTTTTTGTGAAGAATACTTGTAAGCAAGTGATCTCGTAAAGCTATCTACTTTTCGGTAGTATTCTAACATGGCGTACTGTATAGGGTAATGGAATCGTAGGTTTTCGGCATGCAAAAAAGAACGAAAACGAGATATACAATTTCTTTGGCTTATTTTATAAGATGCGGTTTTAAACATAAATCGGAATTCTAGAAAAAAAATATCGATTTATGACGGAACAAAGAAAGTATATAGATTTAGATTCTAGAAGGCTTTGTTTGGTTACGATAGTTTCTGCTTATCGAAGAGATTCCTAGATTGATTGAGTCTCATTAATGATAAATCTCCATATTCTGTTGTTTTTTATTGCGTAATTTTGAAATTTCTCAGGGATACCTGAGTAAATTTACTCCCTGAAACACTGAGTAAATTTACTGAGTAAGATTTCTCTTCAGAAATTTACTCAGTTGATAACACTGAGTAAATTTCTGAAAAATCCCTGAGTAAATTTCTTAGGGATTTACTCAGAGATTTCTCCTCAGAAATTTACTCAGTGTTACACAACAACAGATAGCAATCCGCATTTTTCTAATTATATCAATATGCCAAAATTTCTGTCATCGCAAAAATGGCGAATAAAAATCAATTTTTGATAGCTTTTGTTTGCTACTTCGAATAAAAATTTTGAAGGTGCCAAAAAAAAAAACTTATTTTGGCCCGGAGGTGTTAATCGATTTAATTTATTTTTTTCCTCCCTCTCTATATTTTCTATATACAGGAAAGAGTTCGGAAATCGTTAATCACGAGGAAGCAATCAAAATCCAAATAGTAATAACAGAGTTTGTGTGAGCGTTGTCATCTGCTGGGTTATTGACAAAATAAAGAAATATGTGTATGCCATCGATCCAAAAAACACACAGCCGAAATTATTTCCCTCAGAATACCAACTATCCGTTATCGACTACGAACTCATTTATCACATCTTATCTCAGCTTTCCGTTTGGCCAACCGTGGATTGTATCAATCTGTACAACAATCGGTACAGATGTATAACAAACACATCCAAAATCTGCAATTACATTACCCGTATGGTTCGACACACATTTCTTTTCATCTTTATTCAGTTAATTAATTTCTAATGGATTAGATAAATTTTCTTCCAGACTTTAATACAGAGAGAGAGATATATATATTAAAATGCTTCACTTGAATATCGAAATATAATTTTATATATTTTAAAAATTATATTTCGCGATCTCCAATATACGTTGCATTCAACTCGTTTTTACTTGACATCGGTGTGCCTCGCGAAGAAAAGATCTTGAAATAATAATCAACTCTTTGACGTAATAATTAATTTCTAATAAAATTTCTAATTGACGTAATAATTAAGTTTTCTATGAACTCTTAATTATTACGTCACTGCCATTGTTAGAAAATATTTCGACGTAACCTGTGATTTGTTATTCGTGACAAGCATCTCGTATCTTCGCTGTTTTGACTATTATTTCGTCACGTCGAAGAAATTACCTTCCACGCTTGCGCTATCCTTCAAAAAAAATACTAATTGTTACGTCATGCACGTAAACAAAAGATTTTACTGTAACGTATTTGTTTTAAATTTTTATAAATCGTCATTTACTCCATAAAATAATTTAAAATTTTCTCCGTGTATGGCAAGATTATTATTACGCTTTCATTACGTCATGTATGTGTCTAGAATGAATAATTAATGTTCTAGAAAAATTTTTTTTTCTTGTTTTTGATTAAGAATCGCATCATGTCAAAGCCATCTTTAATTATCTCTAAAGGCGCTATCTAAAATAAAACAAATCTTTGTGGATTAATTAACTACTCTCATTTCTAATGGTTATTACGTCACATTTTTATTTCACTAAAGAATTTCCCCATTACTTTAGCCAATTTTTTTAAAAAATACAAGGAAAAGAAGAAGAAAAAATAATAATAATATTCGCGAGGTTATAAAATTAAACAAAACTTAATTTTTCGATTAACATTCTAGTTATTTACTACTTTGGTAGCGCAAATGCATTATTTTAATGAATGATAGTTGTTTACTATTTTCAGTATGGACGGCTAACATATTTTTTAAAAAAAATACAGAAAATGGCTATTAAAACTTTCAATTTTTCAGCTGAAAATTGCCAAATTTTCTAACACGCATCTGGCATATTTTATCGTGATGTAATATTTTCCTTTCCTAGTGCGAGTAGTGATCAAATATATTGTAAGATTTTGAATCCTCTTTCATATATTTTATTTCATTCGAAAATCGTTAAACACGTTTTTTTTCCCCTCCTCCCCTACGCTTTTCATTCAAAATCGCCATAGGGTTCACATTTAAGAACTCTTCCATTTTTCATTCAAAATCATCGTCAAGTTAACAGTAAACTTCTGTCATTTTTCATCCGAAAAATCATTTTTAAATAATAAATATTTATGACGAATTTTTCGTTTCCGGCAAGGGTGGCGCTTTTGTTCCTCGAGATGTGACGTCGAATTCGTGACGAAACGAGCACGCAAAAAAAAATTTGTCAATTTACGCCAATAAACAAACTGCGCACGCAAAAAGATATCTATTTCACTTTCTGACGTTATTGCGTCACAATCGAAATACATGTAAGTTTGCCGATATTGACATAAAATCCACCTTATTGCGTCGTAATTAAAATGCGTTCGAATTAAACGCCACCTAACGTTAAATAGGGACCTCTCTCTTATATTTTTCAAGTCTCCATTTTTATTCGAATTAAAATTTTAAAAAAATCTGAAACGTTGAAACAAGGCGAAAATTTTGAATTTTCCTTCAATAATATATCAGAAATCACTTTGAATATTTCTTACCTTCAATTGCTAATGCATCTGTTCGAAGTATCAGGGCTATTTCCCTTCAATGGCTTTCTTCCCCTCTCACACTTGACCCGCTTCCTTCTAGTGTGGATGCTGGCTATAAATCATTTCAAACGGTAATGTTCGTGCCACAAAACCTCATCGTCTTGTGTACTCTTTCCTCCCATCTATCATACTGTCTTCCGTACTGGAAAAATTCCTCAAAAAAAAAAAATTATTAAAAAAAACCCTCTTGCAATCTCTCCCATAATATCGCCGAATTTGGTTTTGAAATTAAATATTAAGTTTTGTTAAGGGCCCGTATTCCGAGTTTTATTATATTGAATGTATGCTTTTTGAGCTTGCAGTTAATTCGAGTGGTGGATTTTATTCGATTTCGTGTGATTAATCGCCGATCACGTGATTCATTAAGCGTATCCGCAAATCCACTAGGCGAAGCGGTCTCTCTGACACCGTCTGTTACCCCCTGTTGACATGCTTTATTGCCGACTTTGGCCAACAATAGCGACCACCAATCGTTAACACTTCGGTCACGTGAGGTGCTTTTTCTTCCACGCCGATTATCCTTTTAGTTAAGACAAATTTACAGGCTGCCTTAATTTATTTATATACCATTTCCAGACAATCTAAATTATTCTAAGGATTGCACTTTGTTAATCTAGAGTGATCGATAGTTGATTCGAAACACTAGAAAATCGAACAACAAAAGCAACAATATACTGTGTATATATAGTGTTCTTCGTGTGTTTGTTAACTAAAGAGACATAACAAAAACCACTCGAGCTTCTAACAAAGGCAATCGTTCAGCGTGCATTAAACGATTTACAATAGTTTCTGGTTTGGCGATTATTTTAAAATCCTCTAATCACGTGGAACGCCCAGGCAATTACAAGTCGAGAATTCAACTGGCTTTTAATAGTTGACAAGTAAACAAATTAACCCCTTTAATCACACCAGAGACAAGATTACGTACCAATGAAATGAGGCATTTCGAGAAGTCGAGCGATCAGAAAACCGTGTTTACTTCTTGAAAATAAAATATTAAAGTATATCCCGAGAAAAAAAAAAAAAGATATATCTTTTAAATACCGTACTTTAAATTTTGTTTCCATCGAGAAAATCGAAAACCATATTTATTCTGCCCACAGAATCTCAAAAATGTTTTCGGTAGTAATAGGAAATAAACAGAAATTCATTACAAAGTAATATAATCTATCTATTTACTTATCCGGTTCGTAAGTATATACAGTAGTTGTTTTGAACGATGCTTGAGGTAATTTTTTTGCATGATTTCTTCCCATTCAACTCGATCTCGTAGTTATGAGGAAATTGCATGTTTTAATTCCACTCTGCAATTACAAATATCAGGTCGTCCCAAAAGATAATGTCGATTTTTTTTATACTGTACTTGTTCAAACGTGTCTCAGCTTGTCTAAAGATGATTTTTTTATTTTAAAGCTTTATAAATACTACCAAGCTGAAGCGGCCTTATTCTATGGAATGCATACATTGGTTAAATTAGCATAAGATTACTTGGTTACTTTTACTTGTCTAGACATGATTTTTTTATTTTAAAGCTTTATAAATACTACCAAGCTGAAGTGGCCTTATTCTATGGAATGCATACATTGGTTAAATTAGCATAAGATTACTTGGTTACTTTGGTTAAATTAAAATAATTTAGGAGTCATATCCTTTTAAAATTTAATACCAAAGACATTATTTTTGGGACGATCTGATAGAATTAAAATTTTATTTCGAAATTTCCCTCCGGTTATTTGAGTTATTAATTACATTTTAAATTTTTTGAGCAGCTTTATCTTCCT
This sequence comes from Olivierus martensii, assembly GCA_000484575.1. Lineage (NCBI taxonomy): Eukaryota > Metazoa > Arthropoda > Arachnida > Scorpiones > Buthidae > Olivierus > Olivierus martensii. The sequence goes on from AYEL01078201.1 coordinate 26,777, forward strand.
TCAACTTATATGTATCTCCAATTATTAAGTTTAAAAATTCAAATATTTGAATCATTCGGCACGTGATGTGAAAACAGTGCAGTTAACAAAGCTCTACTATTGGTCGAGTTCGAAATTTAATCCGAATTTCATCCAATAACGTTAAACATTTCTTTCAACTAGCATAACTACCGAATTTAATATTTTAGCGAGTTTAAACTTTAACCAAACAAAAACAAAAAATAATTTTTGAAATGTTATTTTTGTCCAATAAGATTGAAGAGCTGAAAAGTCGACACTTTCAGTATGGGCCAACAACCGCCATCTGTCGGTAAAAGAGAGAAATATCGTCGCAATAATTAAACATGAAATGCCTAAATAACAACGTAATCGATTAATGTTTAATCGATTGCAAATAACGTACACAAAACGGTCGAGTGTCGCCATCTATCGCGACGATGCCGAACTTTTTTTGCGTTAGAGATCCCCTTTGTATCAAAATCTCAACATATGGAACAATGGTTTAGATTTATTAAGCTGCAAAAGTACTTAAAGATGTTCCTATCAAATAACCGGTTAAGGTTAAGTTAGATGGAGCACATGACAGAGGCTTTAGCAGAGGATGTTATATATGACCTCTTCCGTCTACAATTGCAAAGTAATGGCAGAGTAACTTGATAACTTTAACGATCAAACATTATCGTCTATATTCAATGATTAAATGTTTTCCTCGTATTCTTCAAAGTCGAACATTTAAGGAGAGGATAGAGGAAAGATGCCAGTGAAACCATTGATCTTGGGTTTCATTTTGTGACAGTCAAAAGAATATATTGCATGCTTTTACTACTCTGTTGAAATATCACTTTCTTCTACCTGGATGCTGTTATCATGATTTGATGAGTGACATTTTCTTGAACTTTCTCAGTAAAAATTCAAAATCTGAAAATGTTAATGTTTGTATATTGTAAAATTTATATAAACAAAAATACAAAAAAATCTTTGATAAGAATTCTAAATTCATAATTTAGTTTTTATTAAAAACCTGTCAACATCTCCAAAATTTGATTCCTCTTTGGTCTCTTATGCATACATACAGAAGTGTGTGCCAACCTGGAGCAGTCGACCTCGCGCAAAATAATTTAATTTTCCTGTTTGTAATAAAATTTATTATTACACAATAAAAGTTTTACGATAATAATATTTTGACATTACAATTGTATATGTATACAGTATATATATATAATTTTTGTTTTTTTTTTTTACTATTAAAATTGTTTTTTTCTTCTAGAGCTGCTGTTTTTGATATTATAAATTCTGCAGAGCTTGAGACTAAAATTTGAAGGATGGCAAATAGATATTATTACTGATAAAGTCATTAAATTACTGTTTTCTAAAATAAACATTTTTTTAAATCCTATTATACCTGTTATTGTTTTCTGTGAAGTGAAAATAGAAGGGAAAAAAATTAGTCAAATCTACTGATATGACTTCAACAAATTTATATATACAAGGAGACATATCTGTATTCAAATATGGAGAATAAAATATATATATTTTTATGTATGTATATGCTGCTGACTTCCCCTCGTTCTAGATTCATAGTTGAACAGAATTTTCAATGTTAAAGAATTTACAATATTTTTGCTTTGATCTGAACATAAATTAGATGCTAATCACTGAATAATGTTTTTAGTCCAGTTCTTCATATTGTATTGTCTTTGATGTAACTTTTGATGGACCAGGAAGTGCCACATTTTCTTCACTACTCATGTCATCGTCTTCTAAACCGCCAAACAATGATTGAAGAATGTTTCCTATAAATTTATCATAATTTTTAATATATAAAAATTTTTTAGAAACTTAACAATAAAAACAGCAATCTGCTAACAACAATTATCAGGTTTATTAAAAAATAAGCTAAACAAAATCAAACATACCAAACAGGCCTTGTTGTTTTGGTGGTGGTGGAGGCATTCCAAAGAATAACTGACCGATTTTATCAAGATACTATTTTAAAAAAAAATTTTTTCAGTTAGAATACAAAGTACATTTAATTATTTATTTTAATTAGAAAAATTAGCTTACTTTTAAATAAGAGGGGTCACGATTTAAAGCTATCCGATATTGCTCACATAACACTGTAAAAACAGGCAACTTTCCACTATTAAAAAAAAAAATGATTCTCATAAATTTTAAATATATTTATCAGCTAAAATATCTCTTTGTATAAGAAAAAAATAAATAAAATTAATTTTATTTCTTACTTGTCAATGGCCGGAAGGAGAAACCAGAGAAAATTAAGAAGTGGTAAGAGAAATGGAGGTCCTGGATTTACTTTTGGATGCTTCTGTGCATATGCATGGAATGCTATTGTTGCTGTTGCTTTATTTTTAAGGCACAAATATCTATAAAAAATTTTTCTAAATTAAAAATCAGTTTAAAAAATTTCTATAAAACTGACTTTTAGAAATCAATATCAGTGAAAGTATATCTTCAGTTTATTGTCAAAGATCCTTAAATGGAATTTGGCATCATATCATTCCCAGTAAAAAAAATTCAAGTTTCAAGATTATGAACTTCTTTGTCATGAAAATGGATTTTAAATTAACAGAAATTTCAATTGACAACAAAAATTCAAATAATAAGTATTTCTTTAATTTAAATTCTTCAGTTCTTTTCAATAAGTATTCTATTTTTAGAGAAATTTCAATTCCAACTCTTACATGCTTCGACGACGAAAGTTTTGTTTTTTATACATTTATTTTATTCTGAAATACGTGTCATTGATTGATCATCATTTACAAAAGTACACTTACAAGAATCTTTTAAATAAAAATTTTTTTCAACAATAATAATCAAAGTAATCTCCATTATCAATAAAACATTAACAATACAATGAATGAAACTTTAAAGTCCAATCTACATAAATGAAAAAATAAAATCTTTAGTACAGTGCTAATAAAGAAGAAAGGAAAAAATTCCAATATCAAAGCTCTCCTGACTTATAAAGCAACTTATATTTGATATTTCAATCAATGACACTAGGAAATGAAAATGCAATGACACATGCTCTATCACTACCTCTCTTACACAAACCAGAAAATACAATTGGACATAGAAAATTGGCTTTGGAAATAGAGAATCCAAATCACAATAAGTATCAAATTCATATTCAATCAATAACAAATGCATTATAAAACTTTATTCACATTTATTTTGCATAATAATGACCTTTTATATGCTTTATACATAAATTTTATTTAAAATTATAATTAATATATTAGATGGAAAATTTTGCAATTATCATACATTTTTTATTCTAAATTAATTTATAAATGAAAATTGAGTCAATGTAAAATTATAATTTACTCTAATTCAATAGAGTGTACTAAATTCTGTAACTTCTAACTGAACTGTAATTTTATTCTCTGCAGGTTTTTCAATTTTTACGAAAATATATTTATTTAAATACATCAATAAAAAACTGTTAATTATAATTTATAAATTTCAATACAATGTTTTCATATTTTAATGTAAATTTAAGTTTATTTTTAAAAAAAGATTAATAAACAATATTTATCAAAACAAAACTTTAATATTTGTTTAAAAATACCTCAATTAAAAATCAATTTGAAACAAAGTAATATATTATTTAATTTCTTTTTCCGATACTTATTTTAGATTAAATAATAATCTAAGTATCAAAAAAAGAAGAAAATCTCTACAGATTTATCTAGATATAAAAATCCTGTTAAAAAACACATAATTAGTTCCCACTAATGCTGTACACAACTTTTTAGAATTATTCCCAATTATTTCCAATAAGATACCTCAAAATAAGACGAATTTAATAGACTATTACTGAGAAAACAAATAGATAAAATCTAAAACTGAAAGTTATAAAACTACTTTGGGAATAAGTAATTAAATAAAGTGTATTGTATCATTTAGATTGAAAGCAATATAACGGAAATTTGGATAAATCAAATAATCACTGTACTTGTTTTATTTTCATTTAACTGCATTAGATCACCTTTCTAATGCTGTATTATTTGCATCTTAAATACAGTACATAACAAAAGTTTCCAGACTCAGATTGCAAAAATATTTGATTTATATACTGACATTTCTTTTAATTTTTAAATACTTTAAATATTTGAGTTATTGTAAACAAATATATTTTAACTCATCTGAAGCAAATATATACTGGTGTTAATGTTCTAGGCCTTCCACTTTTTTTCCAGTCATCAATTCCTCCAGCTTCATGAAAACATTTGATGAGATCATATACAATACTTTTTATAGGTTTTACACTGTCAAGAAATTGAGCTTGAAAACTTTAACACATTTTTTTGCAAGATGTTTGTAAAATACACTTCCACAAGTGTGACCCTCCGTCTTCGTAAAAAGTTTATGGTTGGCTAACCTAGTCCTTTCTCCCTCTTCTCAATGAAAGGAGATCAGGTGATATTGCATCATCACTCAGCAGAGTTGTCAACTTATGAATATATCATCCTTTCCTTTTTACTATCTTCCCTACCACCATAATAATTTATTAAACTCAGAATTCAGAAACATTTGTTATATAACTGTATATATCACAAAATAATTCATTACTGAATATATATTTCAAATATTTTTTAAATAAAACATGCAAAAAATAAATAAATAATAAGCAACTGCAAAATCTCCAAAACATTTAATCAGATCTTTATATAAATTCAAACATTTTCTCTTTTGTAAAATATTTGATTACTATCATATAAATAGTGGTACTTAATCTGTTATCTTCAATCAAACTGCAGTGAATTATTATTTGAGCTGCAGATCCTAAGGGTGTAAAGTCTTATGCTATTCCAACAGTTTTAATCTTAACACAATACAAAAAAAAAAAAAAAAAAAAAAAAAAAAAAAAAAAAAAAAAAAAAAAAAAAAAAAAAAAAAAAAAAAAAAAAAATACATAGCATACAAATATGAAGAAGCATGAAATTACCTAATTAACAAATAAAAAATATACAAAAATTGGAATTTTAATTTATGAGGAGGAGAGTGATGCTGCATCTCAATAACTAGCTGTTCAATATTTGGTTGAAAGTTGAATTCTATGGTTATATTACACATATTTCAAATAAAAAAATAATGCTACTAGAAAATATTATATAATTTCCTAAACAGTCATAAATCTATATAGATGATATAAACTCTGGGTCACAAGATCCAAATGTAGAAAATTCTGCATTAAACATGAATGAAATATCTGAATATGTTAAAATTCCTTTGTTGAGAGTTGATACTTATAGTTTAAAATGATTTAATTACCTATTTTAATATTAGGAAAATAAACAATTGTAAATCCCTTATTTATGTGGTTAATTCTTTTCCAAAATTCTCCATATGAGAACTGCATTAAGTTAATAATGTTTAAATTCAATATATACCTAAACATGCATGATATAGTTATCAGCTAGATAAAATTACATAAATTTACTATTTTTACATAATTATTATTACTGTAAAAAAATAAATTGGTTAATGAATTTTTTTACTTGTGTTTTATGGAAACTTAAAATACAAAATCTGCACACTCTCAAAGTATGGATTTAAAACCAAGTAAGTAGATGAGCTATTATAATCAATGAAACACAAATATGTAAAATAAAACAACTTACATAAAATCAGAGAAAAATATATAACAATTTTGTAGTAGTTTTTATTAAATGTTTTCTGGTCCTAAACAAGTTATTTTATTTTACATGAACAAGAAATTATGAAAATAACTAATTCGTTATTTTCTTTACATTATCTACTATTTTGGAAAATTAAAGATAAGGTTTAAAAATTAAATTAACAATATGAATTTTAATTGAATAATCTTCATACTGTATTTCATATAATCATTTATAAAGATATTAGGATGGTATCTTAAAAATTGAAATGCAGTTTGTAAATTATTGAATATAGATATTCTCTGACTTATGCAAATAATTGGGACCAAAAGGCTATAAAATACAGTCGATTCTCGTTATTTGCAGATTCTGTATTCAAATATTCGACAATTCGCGAAAATTTATTTGTAACCACAAAACTGATTTTCACGGTGCTTTCATGCTTATTCGCGGACTCCCGCTGAGCGGTGAAAATACTGTTACCAATGTAAATCTCTCTTTTTCACAAAACTGATTTTCACGGTGCTTTCACGCTCATTCGCGGACTCCCACTGAGCGGTGAAAATACTGTTACCAATGTAAATCTCTCTCTCTCTCTCTCTCTTTCTAATAAAGGAAGTTGTTTGTCACCAAATGTAATCTCTATTGTTTTGCGACTGATACGAATTTTCTGTATCAAAGTCTCATTACCTATCCTTGCTCACTCCACAGACCATAGGTAAGCCAAAAGCTGTTCATATCATCTGCAGGTCCCACAGAAGAATGTGACCCTATGCTTGAATTCAGCCTCAAATTTAGATTAGAATTTAGATTCCTGTGCATTTACTCCTTATACCGAGATTTTAGAAAATCTGAGGCAAAAACCAACGCAGACATCACTGACGCAGTTTTTCAACACAGTTCAGAAAGACAATAAGTCAGCTGCCACATCAAATAACTACCCATCAAAAATAAGATTTTATTTATTACATAGTTAGTGTTTTAAAAAAATTAAATAAAGATTACTGTAATTATAATACTGTATACAGTACTATTTACCCATCAAAAATAAGATTTTATTTATTACATAGTTAGTGTTTTAAAGATCAAAAATAAGATTTTATTTACTACATAGTTAATGTTTTAAAAAATTAAATAGGATTTATAATAAGAATTATAAGAAGAAAATCAAATAAGGATTATAGTAATTATAATACTGTAAATAGTTCTGTACACTGCATATACTGTAATTACATTAAATAAGTAACATAATACTATAATATACATTAAATAAGGTTCTTAAACAGAAAAACACACACAGACCAAGGATGAAAATATTAGGAAGAAAGGTTCGCATGAATCTAACTCTATATTTCCCATAAGCCCAATGGTTCGGTATTCTCTAATTCAGTATTCGCGAAAAATTTACAGAACGTAACTATCACAAATAATGAGAATCGACTGTAGATCAAATTTTTCATAATTATATATGCAAAATTTATGCATCATAATGATTTATACAAAATGTTCCACTATTCTCTCACAGTAGTTTTAATAGCTCTGGAAGCAAAACCTTTGGAGTTATTGAACTACTGTGATTGCATCTATGCATGTTAGGCCCCACACCACAAGCAATTATCAGTCAGTCAACTATTTAATTGGAGGAGTGAGAACAAAAGACTCCTATTGTTTATTCTGCTAACAAAAGAGTTGCTAAGTGGGTGCAGTCTCATAGAAGTCATTTGTTCTCACTCCTGCAATTAGTTTAATTGCATGTGAGCGTGGGGCCTTATGGAACAATATTGTTAAGTATCAATAATTCAATACTTTCAACAAACAATACATAAATAAATCAAGTAACATGAGTTTGTAAATATTGTAAGAGAATATGTTTCAACTTGTAACTTAATGCATGTGAGCGTGGGGCCTTATGGAACAATATTGTTAAATATCAATAATTCAATACTTTCAACAAACAATACATAAACAAATCAAGTAACATGAGTTTGTAAATATTGTAAGAGAATATGTTTCAACTTGTAACTTAATTAAAAGAAAAAATGTCTTTTTTTTGGGACATATTATATATCTCAAAAAAGATCAGAGAAGGGGGAGAGATTTATTTCTCTCTTCCTTATCTGCAGTTTAAAAATATGGAAGTATATAACATTTTATAAATCTATAATTAACAACATTTACAGTTTTTAATACTAAAAATAACAATAAATAAAACAGAAAAATATGTAATGCTGTACATGCAAATGTATGGCACTACATGCCAAACATGCATATTATACAAATAGTTCTAACATATGAATTATATTTTTAAAAATTTTTGAAATCTTATGCAAGCATTGACACAATTCTCCCATCCCTGTGTAAGAAATTTTTATCTCCCCCTTAAAATGCTTATTTAATACTTGGAAACCTCAAAGGATTATTTCATTTTTCGATTACTGACTTTCATGAACAGATTTTATACCAAAATTCAGAATAAATTGCTATGCTAGTTTATCACTTCAATCATTACATAAATTCTTAATTTTCTTTTCATGATTATAGTTTAACCTAATAGGAAAGAAAATAACAAGCATTGACTTTCATGAACAGATTTTATACCAAAATTCAGAATAAACTGCTATGCTAGTTTATCACTTCAATCATTACATTAATTCTTAATTTTCTTTTCATGATTATAGTTTAACCTAATAGGAAAGAAAATAACAAGCAGAAAAATATCTAAAAGATATTTATAAAAAACTATCAGATATGGCAATGACTTTTTGTTTAGTTTTGATTAATAAACATCATCGGTATGAATTAACAATCATTTTAAATGCAATCAACACACGGTTTCAATTTTGAAATAAATACTTAATTAAAATTAACTTTTATCACTATACAATAGGCCTATTATATTTGAATAAAAGATTTTGATTCAGTTATAATATAGATGCTAGACATGATGTAACACAGCACAACTATATATGGCATTTCTCTAGCAGTATGCAAGTGTGTGGCATCTACTGCATCGTAAGCTTATTAAAATTTAAATTTAAATTAAACAATTTTGTACAATTAGATAAATATTCATATTAAAATTGATAAAAATTTACTGGCTAAAATAATGTGTTCAGAAAAGTTTATATACAATAGCTAATAGTACACAACCATGTAGAGTTAGTCTAATCACTGAATCTATCAATGATTAATGTAAAGAATTATATCAAATAAGGTAATATAAGATATAATAAATAGCAAATTAGGGTTAGACTATATGTTAAAAATAAAACTATAACAAGCTTTCAATATATAATCTAAATTTCAGTAGCTTAACGAAATAATACACAGCCTCACCATTAATTTCAAAAGCAGTAATCATATGACCATTACAACCCAATGAGAGTCTTCAATTACCAATGACATAAAACTGTAATCCAATAATATCTTTTAGCTAGCAATTGTAGTTATTGTAACCCAATGAAATCACTCAAACAGTATTACTCTTCCAAGCTTACTCTTTTTTATATATAATTATTATTGACATTTCAAATATATTCAATACTTTTTTAAATAAAACATTTTTTTTTTATTTAACCTTTAACGCTCCTCAAATTAAAAAAAAAAAAAATGCCCATACCCTCCAAGGAAATATGAAATATGATACTCAATATTCGATAATTTGCCATAACTTTTTTCCTTTTTAATTTTTTGGCAGGAAACAATTTATTTTGTTGTCCATATACTCTGTCCTGATATCATTTTTTAATTTTAGTTATAGGACCAAAAGAAAAAAAGAAAAAAAACGAAAGAATTAGGCCTAATATAGGACCAATACTCTGTCCTGATATCGTTTTTTAATTTTAGTTATAGGACCAAAAGCACTTTTAATTTTTTGGCACGAAAAAATTATATTTTGTTGTCCATATACTCCTTTAATTTTTTGGCACGAAAAAATTATATTTTGTGTCCATATACTCTGTCCTGATATCATTTTTTAATTTTAGTTATAGGACCAAAAGAAAAAAAGAAAAAAAACGAAAGAATTAGGCCTAATATAGGACCAATACTCTGTCCTGATATCGTTTTTTAATTTTAGTTATAGGACCAAAAGCACTCTGTCCTGATATCGCTTTTTAATTTTAGTTATAGAACCAAAAGAAAAAAAATATGAAAGAATTAGGCCTAATTAGCATATGTAAACAAAACACATAATTTTGTTCAAATTATACATAATTTCGGCATTGGATAAAAAAAATATTAATATACAAATTATATCATAATTTCTGCATCGGATAAAAAAAATGTTGATATATTTCAAATACGAAAACAATTAGGCCTAATTAGCATATGTAAACAATATATAATTTTTCAAATTATTCACAATATATTCGCCATCGTATAAAAAAATACAATTTTTTCAAATTATTCATAATTTCGGCATTGGATAAAAAAAATATTATTATATTTAACATCGGATAAAAAAAATGTTGATATATTTACATTCCTGGTGATATTCCCATATCTAATAATACCAAATACTTCATAATTCTAAAATATTTTTCCATTAGACGAAGACAATTTATGTTGAAATTTGAGAACTCAAAGTAAGGCGCAATCCAAAACCTGATGCCTTGTATAAACAAACAATCGTATTATCCCTCTCGCGAATGAAATACAGTATTCCACTACACAAATGTTTAAAATAATTGTTTATTAGGCATTTTTGTTCCTATTTTCTTAACCTTTAGCGCTCCACCGCCTAGCTATGCTAGACACGCTTGCTCCGTCTAACGCTCCAACGCCTAGCTATGCTAGACGACTAGTTTTAAATTTTGTTTGCCAAAATTTAAAATATACTTACAATTAATACAGAACAACTATCATTTAAACTGAGCACATTTTTAAAGAGGAATGCTTTGAAAAATGTAAATGGAAGATCATATTCTTTTAATAGTACAATATATCAGGTCATTCTAAAAGTAATGTTATTTTTTTTATACTGTACTTTTCAAATGTATCTCAGCTTGTCTAAACATGAATTTTTAAAGCTTTCATGATATTGAAAGTGTGTTATTGAATCAAATGGAGAATATATACTTGATTAATAAGTGGCTTATCTTTTCTAAACTTAATGCTAAAAATGACATTACTTTTGAGATAACCAGATACTACAGAATATCAATAATAATGTATTTTAGTAACAATTCAAAGAATTAAAAAAAAAAATTTATATTGAGTTTTCTTTATATCTGGATAATAATTATAATTTATTCTTCTTATAGAAATATAGACAAAACATCCTGAACCATTTTTGATATAAGCCATAGTTTTTAAGAAAAGTGGCTTAAAGTTTTGTGATATTAAACCCAGTTTTATTACTTTTATTGATTTAATATTTAATTTATGTAAATATTCAATTATAGCAATTAAAGATAAATATGGTTTAAAAATCAGATATAGAAAAGCTGTGTCAAAAAAAAAAAAAAAATGAGGATCTCTATGATGATTCTCCAATATCTTGGTGATGATTACAATAATGAGGATAGGAATGTTATTGAATATATTAAACAGAGCGTAGAACATGTTTTAAAAAGCATGAAATCAGATTGAACTCCAGGAGATGAGATTAAAATAAATCTCATTTTCAAGCTGGAGGAGAACCTATCATATTGTTATTATCCTCCTGAACAAGCTGGGTTTAGAAAGAAATACAGCACAACAGACTATATATACACAATAAAACAGATTATAGAAAAAAAACAAATGAATACCAGAAACCACTTACACTTAGCCTTCATTGACTTTGAAGTCTGATTCCATGTTTACTAAGGCAATCCTTGATGCATTCAAGAAACAAGACTTGATAAAATCTATATAGACATACTGAGGCATATTTATACTAATGCCACTGCAGTAATTAAAACTGAAAGCATCAGAAAAAATTTCAAATCAAAAAAGGTATAAGGCAGAGAGATACTATTTCTTCTACCTTTTATGGCAGCCTCAGAAAAAAAATCTTCAAGAAACTAAAGTGGAATAATGAGGAAATCTTATTTAATGGCAAAAGACTAACCAATTTCAAATTTGCTGATGATATTGTTATTATTAAAGAATGAAATGAAGACCTTGAGAAAATGATTATTGATTGAAAAATTACAAGAACTATAAGAATACAAGAATCAGACACAAAATAGAATGCTTTCCATATATTTTTAGGCAATAAATAGGTCTAAAAATTAATATGGATAAAATGAAAATAATGCTTAATTACTGTCTGAAACCTATGCCTTTGAAACATTAGATCAAACAATAGAAATTATCAACCATTACAATTACTATATGAATTCAATTAGACTGGGCTGCCTTCTCCAAACATAGAGAAATTCTTAAAAGTGAAATTCCTCTTTGCCTTAAAAGGAGAATTTTCGATAGCTACATTTTACCAATCATGACTTGTGGAAGTAAATCTAGAACACAACACAAAAATGATTAGTAAACTATAAATCTAGAACACAACACAAAAATGATTAGTAAACTAAGAATTACCCAAAGGAAAATGTGCACCCATTTTTTTTTTATCTTCAATGGTAAAGTCTGACTTGGCATTACCATCAGAGATAAAAAAAATGAAATGAATAGATTAGGTCACAGACTAAAGTAAAAGACATGGTAAATTACAGTATATAAAAATATTGAAATGGAAGTGGTCTGGACACATTGTTAGAGGTAGCACAAAGAAATGGACAGTTTTATGCACAAAGGATATCCATGAGATGGAGAATGAGAGGGAGACCAAAAACATGATAGGAGGATGAGATAAGATCAGCTGATACTCAATGGAGAATTAAGTCCAAAGACAGATGAATGGAGAATTTTGGAGAAGCCTTTGTCTAATAGTGGATAGAATATAATTATTGAAGAAAAAATTTTTCATTTAAGCAAAGGGACTAAGTTTTCATTGATTGTCTTAAAATTGTTACTACTTCTTTTCATTTTTAGAAATAATTTAAGAATTTGTTTTGGAAAACTGATTAATCAGTTTTCAATAGAAAATACAGTATTTACATATGCATTATATTTCTAAAAATAAAAAGAAAATATTGTTTTTTATTTTGTTCAATTAGCATAAATTAAATTATTATATTAATAGAAATCAAAAAACTGGATATAACATTAAAAATGACTCAGGATTTTTGTCTTATTCTTCCATAAGAAATCACATTATGTAATTATTAGCTGGATCTTACAGAATACACTGTATATGTATCAATAAAAACTGTTTTATTAAAAGTAATAAAAATTATAATTATTAATTAATTGGCAAGCTGATAGACTGAATAAAAAAATTAGCATAATAGCATAATATGATACTCAGCACATGTAAAATAATACAATATTAATATTTCAAAAATCTAATTTATAAATAAAATTTCTTCTGAATCCTAAAATGAAAATCTAAATATTGTATTGCTAAATATTATACATAGAACAGTGTTTAGAGGAAATGAAAGCTGAAGAATTGCCAGGGGATCCAACGGATGTATGGCTGGATAAAATTAAAAGCTAGCCATTTAATACGAGCCATGGTAGACTCATCCCTGTTTTATAGAGTCCATCGCGAATGTTTTCACCGATAAAACTGTCTAATTTTGACACGTGACTATAGATTGACAAACATCTTGATCAACTGAGAAATCTCGTAGAAAAATTTAAAGATGAACGTAGTTTGGTATTTCGGTTACAGGGATGAGCTGTAAACCAAACGGATGGATGGGGAAACGACTAATTGGACTGATTGACGATTCATTCACCTCCTCTAAATTTCCCTAAAATCATTTGATAAAACTATACAGTGGTAAATAGCAGATTAGGAAAGGAATATTGTTTTATTTTCATGCGCAAGAAACAGCGTTACATCACAAACATCACTGACAAAAAAATAGATACATTAAAATGGAAGATGCTTATAAAATTTATAGATTTTTGTGTTATGTTAATTACTATATAGCCTCATTATCTACTAATTAATGCACAATTATCGTCTGGAAGATAAGATCTAACTTAACCTACCAGAAAGCCCACATCTCAGGTGGACACATCGCGCCATCTATCGAATAAGTTATAAAATTATGCGATATTTAAATGTTTTAATTTTTTTTATAACGGTTATTTTAAAAATATATTTAATAGTCAAAAACTCTAAGTTCAGCTCATAGAAACTTAAATCAAAAAGATTTATAGTTTTATTGTATAGTCTTCGAGCTATTTTAGTCGAAAGTTGTACGTGACACTAATGAGGATAAACAAATTATTATATAGATTATAAGTAAATATCATCATTGATAAATAATACATAACAATACTTTATTCTGCAACACTAGCTTGATGAGAATCAGTTATCCATCGTCGTGAGTCTGGCAAGTGCGCGTCTACAGAAGAGTCTACCGTTACTGTACCTAGCGATATTCATTTACAGTGTTGATTTTATTTAAAATTACTGTATCTAGCGATATTCATTTACAGTGTCGATTTTATTTAAAATTAAATATATCTTTGCCAAGATGCCAAGAAAGGATTTTACACTTTCAAGTAAAACTGTATGGCTGGATAAAATTAAAAGCTAGCCATTTAATACGAGCCATGGTAGACTCGCTGAAATAAACCAAAATCTAACATAGCGCGTCTCCTACAAGAAAATCAACTGCGTGAGGAGTAGGCATTACAGAAAGAAATTCCGGGGACATCCAAAAGAAGGCATGATGGAAAGGATTCAGAAGTCGAAGAAGCATTAGATCAATGGTTTTCTATAGTTAGCGGGCAAGGCGTGAATATCAACGGCCTAGTGTTGAAGACGAAATCAGAGGAGATTGGTAAAAAGCTAATAATTCGGTACCTATTTTAATAAAGCATTAAAATAGGTAAAATAATAATAATTAGGTACCTATTATTTATTTACCTACGAATTACATATTTTAGAATTTATTACTACTTCGTTTAATAGAGCGGCTTAATTAGGCCAAAATGACTTAGACCCAACGTGTCCCAGTTAAGTGGAATCCACTGTATAGGCCTATATGTATATATATATATATTATATACACAAATTTTGTTTAGTTCAAAAGAATTTATATTTGGCTTTATGATTGTCCAGTAATAGTAGTAGTGAATCAGATATATTATGAAAATAATAAAAATGTTATTTTAGTAAAAATTTTAATTTAAAATAAAAGTTTGGATACTGTGTTTGAATAACTATAAATATGCATTAATATACAAATTTTATAAATAGTTTTACTTACATTATTTTTTATATTATATTTAAATTCATACTTAATATTTTAAGTATTAATGATATTTTATATTTCCACATAAAACATAAATAGGTATTTGAAATTTAAATTAAAAAATAAAAATAACCTCACAAAAAATAGCAATTTTGAAACAAATTTAATATTTATTACAATAGCATAAAAGATTGAATATTAAAAACATGAACACTATAAATATTAAGTCATAAAATACTACAGTAATTCAAAGAAATGTAGATATTCAAGAGTAAATAATTTTTTTTATTAATTATATTATCAATTAGAATCAAATTAAGTAATCTTATTTTTATCCATAACTTTTTCTTTCAAAATTAACAAAACTGCATTAAAGCATGTATTTGAGCATTTCAATTGATTCCTGACTTTATAATTTTTATATAGATCGGAAGAGCGTCGTGTAGGGAAAGAGTGTAGATCTCGGTGGTATTTAAATAATGAGTAATGATTATTATATATTATATACTGTTAATTTATTAGGATTTTTTTATGAAAAACTTAAAAAATTTTCATGAATTTTGGATACAATTTTATAACTTAAAAATTATTTAGTTTCAAAGAATTTCTGTTCAAAATATTAATTTGGAAGTTAATTTTTTTTGAATTATTAACTTAGTCCATTATCAAATTATTGTAATTTAAATTGGATCTAAGTGACAGCACTTTATCACATTCAATATATTATAACTTTCTATAGCAGTAACATTTTGTAATAGTATAGACAATATTTAATTTAGATAAATTATTGTAAATGATATCTGTTGTAGCCAATATTAAGAATTATGCCCATATATTAGTAAATTAGATCTTTTAACTATTAAAATTGATCTAATCAACAATAAAATATTTTTAATTAAAGTGAATTTTTGAAGTGAATGAAGTAAATAACTACCCATTTCTCTGTTTTTCTTAAAGCATTAATTTATGGTTTACAAAATTTATGGGTAATAAAAGTTATTAATCCATAAAGTTGTAAAAAGTTGATTAGTGATTTCATTCAACTTTTTCTAAACTGAAATTTGTTTATTTTGTGTTAACAGATTTGTATCTTTTCTATGTAAAACTCCAATCTCAGAATTTAATTTTTATTTTTCAATTATCCCTTTTTTTTATTGTGAGTTAATCACATCTATCTGGTAAACTCTAATTTAAAAATAAAAGTAGTCCTCACCTTATGACAGAGTTAAGTTCCAAAAATTTCGAACCCTGCCATCATAAGTCAGAAATATCTAAAATTTATAGATTTCTCACCATTAATGTTCATACTAGGACACTATATATTATCTTAATAAACATAAAGAACACAAAACTACAAGAATCAGACACAAAACAGGATGCTTTTCATATATCAGACTATTGGATTTAGGAATTAAACTCAAGTCAATTGTAATGACTAATAGCAGAATTTATTGATGCTATTGCCATTGTAAGAATGAGTTGGTTGTAAGTTGAGGACTATCTATATCTATTTCGTAAATATAGCAATATTTGCTGAACAGTTCCACAAAGTAGAATCAAAAATAAACTATTTTCATTTAAACAAAATAAAATAAAATGAACAATTATTAAAATATATAAAGTTAAACAACAGAATAATATTTCTGGTTTATACAATTGAATTTAAATGTCATGTACAATAATTGTTTATCATCATTTTTATCATTTGAACAAAAAACAAATATTAAATTTTGTTTTACAGAAATTTTAATGATGATAAATTAGCCTATGGAGACAGTGCTATGAAAAGAACAAAGGTTTACATTTAGTAGAAAAGATTACTTCATGACAATGCATCTCTTATCAAACTGTGTTGTTGAATATTTGGAAAAACATACTCTAGTTTTAAATTATATAAAAAAGATATGTAATATTTTTATATGTAATGAATATTTTTTAAAACAGTTGGTTTCTTTTTGAACCTATTTAATATTTTCTATATGTAACAGAATTTTCTATATTTAAATAGAGAAATATAAATTCTGTATTACAAATAACTTGTTAAATTGAAAAACTCAAAGCAGTATCAAGAAAAATACATTTTTCCTCCTTTATTTTATAAAAAAAATTTAAATTAATCAATTAGTCTCAAAATTCATGAGAGTTTTAATTATCAAAAAGTTAAAATTATTCTTGAAAATTTAAATAATAATACTCAATCATTGTGAAATGTATTTATAATATTAATTTATTTACATCAAATTATGCATAACAGTAATGGTAATGTTTTTATTAGATCTGCAGTTTGCTCTTATAGTTTTTAAAACATAATATATCTGTATATTTAAATAGAAATTGTTTCAGTGTAATGTATTTGAAAAGTTTTAATTTTTATATTGAAAAAAATCATATTATTATTAAAAAAAAATCAATTATTTTTTATTTTAAAAATTTATTTATATAATTAAAAATAAATAAAATTTTATAAAAATATTTTATTATTAAAATAATTATTAAAAAAGAATTATATAAAAAGTATTATATTAAAAAAATTATTGAATGATCAAACTGAAATTATAGTGTGTCAATTTACTTATTTTATTTAAGAAATTTTATTGTGTTTATTTTATATATCTTAAATATATCAATCTAAAAGATAAAAGATTACTTTTTCCAAATATTATATTTCAGAATAAGGTATTTTTATGTTTTCTCTATTTTGTGTTTCAAATACAATACTATGTTCTAGAAAAAATAACTACAAAAATTAAATAAAATATTTTATTAAAATATGTAAAAATTATTGTTAAATATAGTATGTTTCTAATACCTATTGCTTTCTAATTTGTTTCTCTTATCGATTGTGTAATATTTAATATCCATTATTCCTCAACAGTTGTAATTTTGCTACTTAGCTAATGCCTTGCATGTTTATGTATATCATTTCAGCATTCTGCATATCTTAATAATTTTATCTTTATAACAAATTCAGTTTCTATAATTATGTAATTAACTGAAAAAACTTAATAGTAAATAATGGTTCCTACTTTGAAAACAATTTTCTGAGTCAGCAATAAAGTGAAATTTATTGCTGTTTCAGAAATTGGAAAACAACCATTTAAACAACCAAACAAAGCAACCCACAACTAAATTATCAGAAATAGGATAGGAACTTAGGGATACCAAATAATAGTATAGCAATTATAGTTAATAAACAAATATAAAGATAATATAAAATCAATAACTAATTCCTAATAATTAATCATAACAATTAAATATTTGAAAATCAAATAATTTTATTTAAAATGGGGAAGTTATTGTTAATTTTGATTCCTGATTATCAAGCTAAGATAGTCTTGTGACATATCAAAGAAAAATTTTCATTCTCTAGACAGCATTTCCCAAACTTTTTCTATGATGGAACACTTCACAAATCCTGAAATTTTTACGGACACTTTAGTTATTTTATAGTATAGATAGATATTAATAATAAATAAATTGGGCAAGTAAGTATGAGTTAGGAAAACAAAACAAACATTTGTTATCAAATAGTAATTACATAAAATAAAACACATGAAAATAGTAAAATAAGCTAGAGACTCCAGTTTCAACTTGGCCAGCATTTAAAATCATATGAGGTTTATTTTAATTTTCATAATTTTTTATGGAATACTTATTGGCCTCCCATGAAACACTAGTGTTCCATGGAACATAGTTTGGGAAACACTGCTCTAGGAAATGATTGTCATAAATATTTAAATAAGGAAAAAATAATTTTTCTAAATCTCAGTATATATATATAGATAATCTAGTATATATAGACTAAATTTTACTGATTTTTTTTGAATTGGAAGCATTTAATCATTTAAAATCAAAATCATACATAGTAATATAATAAACATATCTGTCTAATCATAGATGGTGAAAAGGTGCCAAACTAAAGGGGTTGCTAAATTAAATATTTTAAAAAACAACATATGTATTAATTTTTTAATATGGAATGAAATTAATGAATTATTGCATATACTTATAATGATGCTATTAAAGATAAAACCTTTAAAAATTATTATATAAGAGATTTCCAACTTACAAAGGGGATCTAATTTTCATTTGTAAATTGATCATTTGTAATTTGAAACATGATTTTCTATATATTCAATGCCATAAATGGAATTAAGGTTCCCCAATGAATAAAATTTAAAATATTCAACAAATTTTTCAAAATAAATAAAATGTAACAATAATGCTAATTAAGAAATATATGCCATTATTATTGCAAAACTGTTGCTAGCAGTTATATATATATATATATAACTTACAGCAATTCAAATATATGAATTGCTGTATCCTATACTAAAAAAATTTGAATTTAAGAAATGAAGCATCAATTTTCTCTCTGCATCTGAGTACTTCTTGTCTGTGTTTGTTTTAAAAATAATATATTATCTCATGTGAAAAGATTTAAATTCAGAGTTTTATTGGATGATGCTGCAGGTTTTTCAACATAGATATTATTAAAAGAACCAAATTTATTTTAAGTTAAATTTTAGTAATTGTTTTCTTCCTTCAGAAATATTTTTAGATGTTTTCAGTGATTTACAGAATTTCTGAAAGTTAAAAAACTTTTGTTTTAAAATTTAAGTTAATTATCTTATAAAAATATTTTAAGAAATGTTAAAGTTTGTTTAATAGATTTTCTAATTGTAATTATAATGATGAATTGACCTAGTGAAATATCAGTCTGAATAAAAAGAACAATTAAAAAATAATTATAGAAGAATTTAACTTTTAATAATAATTAATATGAACCTATTGCACAGAAATAAATACTAATCAAAAAACTTTCTAATATTTTTAATTTTAAGACATTGATATATCTAGATCGGAAGGTGTTATTAGATATAAGTTTTATGTTTTGTTAAAATTTATTATTTTTTATAATTTTATATAATACAAAATTGAAATAAATAAAATACTGTATTACAATCAAATTCAAATAATCAATTAATTAAACTGATTATTTACACTAATTAAATAATAATATCATTTCAAAAAATGGAAATTTGAGAACTAAAATTGAAGATATCTATATTATTGTTTAATAATTTAGATATTTTCAATTAATCTTATGTTAATGAAATATGTTTTCTTAAATACGAATTGCAATTTTTAAAGTAATTCAATATTTTGACAAGAGAATAGAAAATAAATACATATATATATAATCATAGTAGTTAAAATAAAAAGTCTATATTACCTTAGATTAAAAATTAAATAATTTCATTTTATGTTAAGAAAAACCTCTTTTATAAAGATTTGAAAAATATTATAGTTCTGAAAGCTGAAAACAATTAATAAATGTGGATAATCATATCTCTATTATAGAAAATGTATAAGCTGATCTTTAACTTATAAATTGAGCAGAAAAGAAAAGCTGAAAAATATTTTCATCTAAATACAAAATTTCATGAAAAACAATATTTTTTGCCTTAAAATAATGATGATGACAATCATCATCAATTATATATAAATTCTAATATAACTGATATCTACCCCAATTTTCTGATATAATTTTCTGATATAATTGAAACAAAGTTTATTAATTTGTTTTCTATTAACAAAGTATTTATTTTCTACAAATATAAGAAAAACATTTGAAAAATAAGATTTTGAATAGACTTATCTAATAATTCCTATACTGTACAGATATGAAAACATTACCATTACCTGTAAACTTAATTCTTCAATTCCGTTTTAAATTTTTCAGTTGTCATAAATATTATATATTTTATCCTTCAGTGAATACAAATTAATATAAATTTAACATTTTTTTAATTTTTAAAATGCATATTTTAAACTAAATAAAAACACACAGCACTGCATATTTTAGATTTTGAATTTAATATCATCTCTTCATCTCAGTCTTTTCAAAAATAGTTCTGAAAAGTTAAAAGAAATCAACCCTAGATTTCATACCGTAGGAAGCTATTCTTAGTTTAAATGAGAATGTCCTCAACTTATATAAATGCAATGTAATACATATAGTTATAAATAAATTATTTTAATTTTGATAATATTTTATGAAAGTTTGAAATATAATATTTAAAAAGACAAATTAAATTATTTTTATTATTCTTCAATTTGTAAACTTAAAACAAATATTGTTATTTTTTTAATCTTATTAAGATATAAGTAAGTTTGATAAAAAATTATTTAAATTTTAGATGGTTAAATATTATAATATATTCAGCAATATTTAAAGAAAATTTTTAATGTATAATGAAATGAAATGAAAATAAAATCTTAAAAATATATAAGATTGGCTAAACAATTTATAGGACAAAATTAAAATAATTCCAAAGTTAAAAGTGAAATATTTCTCTCATACAAGTTTGCAGTTAATATATGAGCATAGATAAGATACGAATCTAGAATCATCTCTTCTTTCATAACATCATTTATGATTTTATAAATATGATTGTCACTTCACAATTTTTATTTGAATAGAACAGATGAAGATGTTGCTTTTTAAAATGCAAACAAAACTTTTTCATGAAAGGCACATTATTTGAGCTGCATCTGTAAACTGTGCAAATGCAAATTTGTTAAAAATAATAAATGCAAAGCTTACCTTGCAATAAAATTGATTTTATCATAACAATAATTTTTAATAATATTCAAAAATATATTAATTTAGGCTCCTAAATATCATAACAACATAAAATTTAATAACAAAATTTATTAAAATACATATTTTATAATAATTTTAATACTTTGATATATATATATGCGTATATATAATTTTTTTAAGTTGTTTTTATATTTACTGGACATTTAAGAATGATTAGTAAAAGTAATTCTTTTCATAATAAAATATATCTTTTATAACAACTGCAAACATATTTAAATAAATTTAATTAATAATAATATTAATTTTGTAAATACAGATGATCCTTGAGTTATGAACATTCTAGTTATAAACTTTAGTGCTTACAAATTATTGTGTCAAACAAGATAGGCTTTTTGACTGTTTTTGCATTAGTAATTAGTAGTCAAATTAGCTCTGGTACCATTTCATATTCAAATTTCAGATAATTTCAAAATCTTTTCAAGAATTTAAAGCTTTTTTATAGCAAATGCATTAGCAACAAACGTAATGTATAACTACAAAATTATTTAACATATGGCAGTATTTCAAGATGGTGGAGGTCACATCAAAATATTCTTGCTTTACATTTGGAACATTTCATACAAATATCTGAAATAAGAAATTTCTAATTGGTCGAATTATGAAATACATTACAAAATATATTATATGCAAATGTTTCAGTATTTCTGGGTGACTTGTAACAACAGTTTCAGGGTTAAAAATTTTTTGAATTATAAA
Organism: Olivierus martensii; assembly: GCA_000484575.1. NCBI lineage: Eukaryota > Metazoa > Arthropoda > Arachnida > Scorpiones > Buthidae > Olivierus > Olivierus martensii. The sequence goes on from AYEL01078201.1 coordinate 49,054, forward strand.
AAAATATATATATATTTAAGTTCTTAAGTCAAGGACATTCTGTATTAATAATTATATTAAAAAAATCACTAATTATATTACAGGTAATTCCCCGGCTTACATAGTTCTGACACATATAGATCGGTACTTAAATAGAATTAGTTTTAGTTAACAAGCTGGATCCAAACCCAGAGCCCTCCTGAAAAATTGAAGATGTGGAATTCAGAATTGAATTAGGATCCTCCAAGATGATAAGTGACTGCTTTACCATATGACTTATATGTTTATTCTTTAACATAACTATTTTTAATGTTATGTCTTTGTGACACTAGTATTGTATAATATATGCTCTGACATACATATATTTTGATTTATATAAGATTTTGCTAAACAATCCACTTATGTAAGTCAAGGATTGCCTGTATATTAATTGTAAAAACATTATAATTTATAATAAAATATTTTATTATTAAAAAAACTTAAATATAAATATTCTATTTCAATTATTTTTATTAGTTAAATAATCAATGATTTTAAATTATCTTCATAATCATAATTCATAAAACATAGAACAAACATAATTAAGTCTCTTATTCATATATATCTAGAGAATAATGTATTAAGTAAAACTTACTAAAAACTTAAAAGCAAATGAAAAAAAACAGAAGAGAATGCATAAAGAATACTTTACTTACATATTTACTAAGAGGAAAAATTGTAATTTAATTTATTATTGGTCAATAAAGCAATTCTCTATGTGATTTCTAATGATAATCACAATTTACAGAAATTGATTTATTAAATCATTAATGATAAGATGATTCATATGGCAATATTTTTCAAATAGCTTATGATTCTATTCTTTGGATCTGTAAGTTTCCAATGGTATTACAATATATAAAATTAATTAAGTTTTGTGACTGTTTTTATTATTTCATACTTATTGAGTGGATAACATTGTCACATCAGCTATATAATCATGATATAGTTTGAGATTACTTGGCCAAATTTCAATTTGCTGCATTTATTAGTAGATGAACAAAAATCTTGTGAATTTTTGTGCATTTAAATTTTTTAACTATTAAAAATAAAATGAATGATTATTGTTTCTGAATTTTAGCTCAAAATTTTTTTGAGGCAGTAAATTACAGTCATGAATTATGTTCTCTATTCATCAGATTTTTAATTTTGAATTATTAAATTAATTTTTCCAAAATTAATTTAATAATTCCAAAATTAAAAAATTATTTGAAAAAAAAGGTATTTTGAAGATGTCGGTGACATTAAGAAATAAAATAAATTTTAAATGGCTTCACAATTGATGATTTTAGTAGTTGTTTCAATAAGTGCTGGACTAAGTGTAGGAAATTAGGGTGAGTCTATACATCCTAATAAGAATTTCAATTGTTTTATGATTGAAAAAAATTTTTTGAATTTTGATATACAGTTTTATAATATTTAGTAATGTTATATACAGTATAATAGCATTAAAACTTAATTGTCCAATTTTGTATATTCCTTAAAATAACTCCATATTCAAATATCTGAACATTGGAATCTTTATACATAAATGATCAATAATAATGTCACTTGGTTTCTTCTTGTGATGAAAATAATTTTATTCCCTATCATTTTCTTCTGTATATTTTTCTTTTACTTAATTTTAGACTTTTAGTGTGTTTCACTTATTACATGATCCTCTAAAATTTAATTTTAATCAAGTTGCATATATATCATAAATAGAAGAAATAATATACATGTATGATTAACTGAAAGTGATGCCCAGGCAATATTTAATACATTTAAGTTACTGTATATATATTATTTTATCTTAAATTAGAACAAACAATTTTATTAAAAAGTATATATTGATTCTAAAATGGTTTTGTTATATAGAATGAATGAGTTAAATAGGACAATAATGTAGTTAAAAGCAATAATTTGCTGAGCATAATTGCTTATATGAACAAGCGGTTACAGAAAGAACTAAAATCACCTATTTTCTGAATGTGTAATTTTTCATTTATTTAGTATTTAGAATTGGAACCAGACATTGGCTTTTTCTGTCCAGTTTTAATATTGATTTAGCCAGAATAGATATCACAATGATGTCATCATTATGGCAATGTAATGTCATTATGGCAGATACTGACAACAAATGGTGCTAAGTATTAAGCAATGCAGGTAAATCTTATGCTACCTCTGCACTGTTAACTCTTAGGACCATTTATTGTCAAAAATAAAGTTTCTGAAAGCTTGAGCTTTTTTAATAGATATTATTTATTCTCATTATGCTTGAAAATTTACTAATCTTTAATAACATGTAGACGAAAGTACTATAAGCAGCTGAGAGAACAACGTAAATAATAGTGAGAGAACAATGTAAATAAAAATAGTGCTTTCGTCTACATGTTATTAAATATTTGGAGTTTAAGCAGTTAATATTTTGAAAAGTATATATATATAATTTACTAATCATTACTTAACTTAATTATGGCTGCTCAATGAACAATTTGTGCTTAATTTTTGTTTCATAATGCATGGATCACCTGGCCAAACTGCATTAAATACAATATCTGTAAAAAATAAAAATAATATAGAAAGCAAAGAAGTTTAGCATATAATATTCAAATGAATATGCAAAAACCTTAAAAGTTTGACTTGATGAAACCATGAAACCAAACAAAATACAATAACATGTTACAGCATTAATTCCCTTTAAAAATGTAAATATGAAAAGTTAATTTGTAAAAATAGTGTGAAAGCCCATATTTCATGTATAAAAAAAATTATTAGCTGATAAGAAAGCCATAATTCTTTCCAAATAAAATTTTAAAAACTGATTAAAAAGCATAAATATTTGACAGTAAAAAAACTGGTACTCTACTCAAATGTACAGTACTTCAGTTGAAAATATCATAAATAAATTAGTCTACACTTATCAACAATTGGCATTCAAATGTGCATCCCAAATAGTCTTTTTAGAACTATTTTCTTTTTACCTGTTTCTACAATAGTTTAATTGAAAATATTGTACTGGAAAACTGATTTGATATCATGAAGTCATGGAGTTTGTTTATAGATTTGGTTTTCTCATGTTGTTAAAATTATAAGAACAATCACAGCATTTAAATTAAATTAATAAAAGTAAACAATAAAAATTTTGTAATCTATATTACAAAATTTAAGTTTTTAAGTTATTAGTGGAGGCACACAGACAGAATGATGCTTATCTTATATGCCTCTTCCATTTTACTTTAGAAAGTACCTAGAGACCTCAAGAAAAACAGATAAGCAAATGGATAAGTATAGCAGGAAAGATTTGCATGAGAATCACTATCTCCACAAGTCTTCCCTTTCCTCACATAATACAAACTTCCATTTATGATTATGTTTATTGATGATTATCATTTTATGAATAAAATGATAGCTGTGGAGATAATTGGAAGTTGTGTAAAGAAAGAGATGTTTTGATATCATTTTATCAGTGATATATGAATGTATTCTTGCTACATCCTACCTATTCTCTATTGAAAATAAGGGTATAATGACAATGATAATAAAAATTGTGTGTAATCCTTTAAAAGATGTAGGATAAATTCAAGTAAACAATAAATACTAATATAACTGCTTTCAAAGGATTCTAACTAAGAAATATATAACTACTAGCACTATAAAGCAGTCCAGGAACGATCTTTATAGTGCTAGTAGTTATATGTTTCTTAGTCAAGTAAACAATATGAAATCTTTATGTATTTAACAATTGAGAACCATCTTGAAACAATAAAGAAAAAAGTTTTTCTTCATCAAATTAATTATTGATTTAATTAATCCAATTAAAATGAATCAATTTAAAATTTCCTGAGGAAGAACACAAAATCTAATAATACATAACTTGGCCAACTCTGTTTAATTGCTCTCAAGTTATAAATGAACAAACAACAAAAAATAGATATTCAATTGAATATAATTTAAATCTCATAAAACAGATGAACAACTTTTTTGAATGATGTGCCAAATTAAGTAATGAAAAATATTTATTGTCTGTATTATAAACAGTATACAGGTAGGCCTCAATTAGTGCGAATAATGGGTTCCAGAAATTTCTTGCACTATTCGAAGTATTAACTATATATAAAATATGGTAATTGGTTCTTACTTTGAGAGATTCTGGCCATTAGCCAACCTCACAATGAATAACCACAATACTAACTGTTTAAAATTTTTATTCTCATACAATGAATAACCACAATACTAACTGTTTAAAAAATATTTATTTTCATATTTTGTTGTTGTTCATCATCTAAATTAATAACTTACCAGGAATTGCGTCTCATACCATCATTGTTCATCATCTAAATTAATAACCTACCAGGAATTGCATCTCATACCATCATCAAACCAACTGCCAAATCGAATCCAAAATAGCAAATCGAAAGAGGAAGTTCAGCACAGCTTTTATGCAGGGGTAATAACTTACCAGGAATTGCATCTCATACCATCATCAAACCAACCGCTGAATCGAAACCAAAAGAGCAAATCGAAAGCAGAAGTGGAGCACTGCTTTATTACTTACCAGGAATTGCGTCTCATATCATCATCAAACCAACCGCCAAACTTACCAGGAATTGTCATAGCCATCAAAAAACCAACCACCAAATCAAAAGCAGAAGTTGAGCGCCGTTTTTATGTCGCTCAATCACAGATTGTGTCTCATATCATCATCAAACTAACCGCCAAATCAAAACCAAATTTGCATCTCATACCAACATCAATCCAACTTCCAAATTGAAGATATCTTAGAATTATTGTGACGTCTCCTCATACCATCATCAAAATCGAAACCAAAATAGCAAATCGAAAGCGGTTATCATCATCAAACTAACTGCCAAATCAAAACCAAAATAGCGAATCACATCATTGTTCATCATCTAAATTAATAACCTACCAGGAATTGCATCTCATACCATCATCAAACCAACTGCCAAATCGTCACAGGAATTGCGTCTCATATCATCATCAAACCAACCGCCAAATCAAAAGGAATTATGTTGTTTCATACCATCATCAAGCCAACCGCCGAATTATCGTGACCACTTTTAAATCATATCATCATCAAACCAACCGCCAAATCAAAACCAAAATAGCGAAGTCTCATACATCATCAAACCAACCGCCAAATTCTGTACTGTACTGTATGGTTTCATACCATCATCAAGCCAACCGCCGAATTATCGTGACCACTTTTAAATCATATCATCATCAAACCAACCGCCAAATCAAAACCAAAATAGCGAAGTCTCATACCATCATCAAAATCGAAACCAAAATAGCAAATCGAAAGCGGTTATCATCATCAAACTAACTGCCAAATCAAAACCAAAATAGCGAATCTGTTGTTCATCATCTAAATTAATAACTTACCAGGAATTGCGTCTCATACCATCATTGTTCATCATCTAAATTAATAACTTACCAGGAATTGTATCTCATACCATCATCAAACCAACCACCAAATAATCAAAATAGCAAATCGAAAGCGGAAGTTGAGTGCCGCTTTTCTGTCGCTCAATCACATCCATTTTTTTCCTCTGACGTAATCACTAACCTCTTCTTTTTTTGTTTCCTGTTTTATCATAAAAGTGTTCTTCCTTTTATCCATTTCGATACTTTTGTAAAAGAGAAAATTATTTACTATATGACTGCTTTTGGACTGCTCCTCATCCAGTTTTATTAACCGAAAATTAACATTAATTTGTTAATTGACATCATAAAATGGGATGGACCTTTGTTAGTAAGACTGATCTATGCTTACAACTTGCATTAAAATGGACCTTTGTTAGTAAAACTGGTCTATGCTTACAACTCGCATTAGACCGAAAATTAACATTAATTTGTTAATTGACATCATAAAAGGGGATGGTCTTATCATTAATTTGTTAATTGACATCATAAAAGGGGATGGATCTTTGTTAGTAACTTTAATTTGTTAATTGACATCATAAAAGGGGACGGACCTTTGTTAGTAAAATTGGTCTATGCTTACAACTCGCATTGATTGAATATTTGCTCTCACTAACTGAAAAACGGTATCATTTTTATAAGTCGCACTAATCGAATATGTATTATTCAAACTCGCACTAATCAAGGCCTACCTGTATATCAGATTTGAATTCGCACTAATCGAGGCCTACCTGTACATAAGATCGGAAGAGCGTCGTGTACACTAATTGAATATCGCACTAATTGAGGCCTCCCTGTATAAGAATTTTCTGAAAAACGATGTCAATTTTATAAGTCGCACTAATCGAAATCGCATTATTCGAACTCGCAAATTTTTATAAGTCGCACTAATCGAATATCGCATTATTCGAACTCGCATTTTATAAGTCGCACTAATCAAAATCGCATTATTCGAACTCGCACTAATTTTGTAAGTCGCACTAATCGAATATGTATTATTCAAACTCGCACTAATCAAGGCCTACCTGTATATCAGATTTGAATTCGCACTAATCGAGGCCTACCTGTACATAAGATCGGAAGAGCGTCGTGTACACTAATTGAATATCGCACTAATTGAGGCCTCCCTGTATAAGAATTTTTACTAATCGAGGCCTACCTGTATTATATTATTTATTTATCATTGTTGACATTAAAACTTTTCCAATGATATCAAAATAATCAATTGATTATATTTACCAGTTAGGTGGTCATTATTATGCAGGGTGATTCATTAAACATTTTGACTTTATATATTTCTGAAAACAAACTATAATATTGAGATATTGTTTTCACAAAATGATAATCACATGAGTCTCACAACATGATAGGATATACACTATAAGACAAGCTGAGAAAATAAGAGTTCTATTAAATAAAACTTTTATGAGAATATATAATAAATATATAATAATTTTAATATTTTATTTCTGTTTTGAGATTAGATTGCAGGCTACAATGTAAAGCTAGACAGACTACATGTGGAAGTCTAGATGGGCCACATGTTGCTATCCCAGTGATAAATCTATTATACACAGTAGAACCTGAATAAGACGACCACCTCCCGTTCCAATAAAAACTGGCCATTTATACAAGTGGTCAGCTTATACAGGTTAATTATAATACAGCATATTTAAATGAAACAAAATGATTACACTTTAATAAAATTGAAATATATGTTTTTGTTACTAATTTATAACACAGTTTATTTATAAGGAATCACTTGCTTTAACTCAATAATAAAGTTCACACAGCTCTCTTAGCAAGGATTAAACAAAATTTATTCTTGTATAACGTTTTCGGACTATAACACAGCCCCTCCTCGTACATGCTTCTTAATTACCGAACAATGGAACGTTAACTATCGAACATAGAATAGAACATGTTTATTATAATTATGTGTTCTATTTTTGAAATGATAGAATATATAACCAAAATGTATTTATGTTCTATTCTAAATTAATGTTCGATAGTTAACGTTCCATTGTTCGGTAGTTAAGAAGCATGTACTGAGGAGGGTCTGTGTTATAGTCCGAAAACGTTATACAAGAATAAATTTTGTTTAATCCTTGTTAAGAGAGCTGTGTGAACTTTATTATAACACAATTTATTCAGAAACACAAGATATTTAATTAGTATAGAAAAAAACTATCAATAATGCATTCCACTTTTATTTTTTATAATTTCAACTGCAAAGCAATGTTTGATGTCGTTTAATTGAGAGAACAATTTTTCATTATTTTCTATTCTTGATGCTAGTTTAATTCTTCAACATGTTTCTTGCAGAGAGTCATTTGCTTAAATATGTGATTTTCCTTGTTCTTCTATTTAGTCAGAATTTCTTTTTAGACAATATTTTGTGGATCTTTGTTTTCCCCACCTTAAATTTTTCTGTTAATGCTTGTTCAGAAAGACCTTTCTTACTGCCTTCAATCATTTTTATTGACTGTTCTAAATTCAAGGCATTAACTTTCTGTTTAGTCCATGGTTTAGCATGTTTCGACATCCAAAGTGCAGTGATAGCATCACATGTGTATGAGATTACATTTGATTAATACACTTGCATAGAACACAAACATCCAGATTTGGTGGCTGATTGTTTTCACTTTCCCTGTTTTCCTTATATCACTTCGCCATAGGCTTTCAAATTATGATTTTTAACATTTTTAATACAAAATTTAATTATCATACCACAAATACAAATCTAAGGAACTTGCAAATTAAAAAGACATCACATTAAAAGTAGAAATGACACCATGATTTCGTTATTCCAGCGCTCTGCATCATTTTCATGGTATGGATGATGGGGAAAAATTCACACGTGCAATTTTTTCAAATGTATTGGTTTGGCTTAAATAAAATTTAAGCGTAAAAGAAAACGGTACTGATGTAAGCAATAAAGTTAGTCAATTAGTAGTGATGTTAAAAGATTATGGTTGTCATAAACAGTTTCATTTTATGTTCGGTCTATAAAAATGATGGTTGTGGTCGCGTTAGGGAGGTGGTCGTCTTATGGAGAATCAAATAGCATTATTTCTACGGGAAAAATTTGGTTCCCATAAAATTGTGGTTGTCACGTCAGGTGGTCATCTTATATAGGTGGTCGTGAAGTCAGTTTTCACTGTATATTATACTTATATTTATGAAATTTAACTTATATTCAATCAAATACATTATTATTAGTAATAGAATACCATAATTGTTAATTTTATTTATAACTAAATTTTATTACATATATCAAAAAGTCTTGATTATATAATAAAATTTAGTTATAAATAATATTACTTTTAACTTTTCTCAAATATATATTTTATCTTGTAAGTAATAAAAAATCTAAATCATAGTTTAGCATACCTCTTAGTTCACTGCTTCTACTCGTAATAATAAACTTACTTTATCAATCCAAGCACTATTAGCAGTTGAGTCCTTTGTCACAATGCACAGTAGCTAACGTTTTCGGTAATGCTATACCATCTTCAGGCTACATACAAAATCAAACTACGTTCTACATTCCATAATGCTTTTCAAATAACAAAAACAAAAACAAAAAACAATTGCCATGGTGATTTAGTCGTCATGAACGTTTATAGGATAATGTTCTTATCATTTCAACCAAGTTAATCTTTTTATTTTTAAACACATCACGTCTTCTTTTACATAGATGTTATTGTCTACAACCGCCTACGACGTCTACCGCGTAGTTCCAAGCTGGGGGGAATCTATTGTAGTCCTATCAATTGAAGATGGTATAGCATTACCGAAAACATTAGCTACTGTGCATTGTAACAAAGGACTCAACTGCTAATAGTGCTTGGATTGATAAAGTAAGTTTATCATAGTTTAGAAAATAACAAAAACAAAAACAAAAAACAATTGCCATGGTGATTTAGTCGTCATGAACGTTTATAGGATAATGTTCTTATCATTTCAACCAAGTTAATCTTTTTATTTTTAAACACATCACGTCTTCTTTTACATAGATGTTATTGTCTACAACCGCCTACGACGTCTACCGCGTAGTTCCAAGCTGGGGGGAATCTATTGTAGTCCTATCAATTGAAGATGGTATAGCATTACCGAAAACATTAGCTACTGTGCATTGTAACAAAGGACTCAACTGCTAATAGTGCTTGGATTGATAAAGTAAGTTTATCATAGTTTAGCTTAAAACTTTACAATTTATTTAATAAAAAATATAATATTTATTGAATAAAGGGACATTTAATTAAAATTAATTTTTTAAATTCTCATGCCATTTTATCATTAAGCATTGCCAATTGTATTATAATAAAATTTTTAATTATCAACTTCTATTTTATAAATTAAACATTTCTTTATAATCTATTTTATTTTTAATTGTTTAGAATTATCTAATTCATAAAGTGAATTTTAAAAAGTAATTCCACTTCTGTTTCATATTTATATTATTATTACTCCAGAATATAATTTTTATACATGTTAAAAGGTAAGAGTTAATATTTTATAAGTAATTAATTTAGATCAAAACAAATTTATCTTAATTTATAATACAGTCAATTACATAATGCAATCCATATCCATATACAATAAATTAATTGCATTAAAATATGATTTGACAATATCAGGTATCTCAAAGTTTGTGAAAGAAAATACTAAAATTGGCACACAGTTGAGTCTCTGTAGTCTGACACACTGTGAACTGCCGCACTGCCCATGTGAAATGAAAATTTCATAACTTGTTGATGTGCGAGAGAGAGAAACTAACATAAACAAATTGTAAGTCTCTATTAATTCATTGTACAGATGTTATAGTTGGACTAATTTTTTAGCTCAGTACACTGTTTACTGTAAAATAGTTGTATTTTTACTGTATCAGTGTTTGTTATTTATCTTTACATAATGGCACAAATTGGAAAAAGTGAAAAACGAAAACACAAGATATTAATTGTAGTCGAAAAGGCAGAAATAATTAAATTAAGAAACTTGACTTGGGATAAAAGTTTAGCGATTTGGCTTCATTTTATGGTATTGGACAAGCCACCATTTATGATATAAAAAAAATTGGGATAAAATTGAGGGGTTTGTGAAAGACTTGAACAGCAAAAGCAGTGACAGGAAAGTCTTAATAAACAGAGCGTATTCTTTTATGTAATTCCATTTTTTTTCTTTAACACTAATTATTCAAAACACAATCTTCCATTTTTTTCATTGAACATCCAATAATCTGACAAATTTCTGAAATCCGACAAACTCTAGTACCATACGTATCAGATTAGGAGACTCTACTGTAGTTATAAAAAAAAAATAAGACTGTTAAGTGGTCAGTAAAGCTTTTTTTAATCATTATGACAACAGAGAATATTTCTGAAATCAATTAGACATATTCTTTAATTGTATGTGAAATTTCTCATTACTGTTCAATTGAATGTGAGGAAAATGCAAAGTTGAAATCTTCACATCAGTGAACCATTTCTAAGCTTCAATAAAACTGAAAATCAAACAGCTGCTATAGAATCTAAATAAATTTTATATAACACAAATAAAAAAGGACTGTTCATTTAAAAGTGCAATGGATACTCAACTTATATAAATTTAACTTTATGTAAAAACTTTTGCATATGAAATATTTAAAAAATAATCTTATAATTTAATATATATTTTAGAAAATACCCATTACATAGTTGTGAGAGTTAACAATGCTATCAATTATTATTGATAGTTAACTCTTGATAGCAAAATCATATATATAAATTGTAAATGTGCATTATATTATGAGAAATATATCATATCTCGTTTTATAGATTATACACTATATGCATAGACTGTTTTTAATTTTACTATAACAATTATGTAATAATTTACATAAATTTGATTTATATAACATTTCCAGAAATATCTTAAATAAATTATAGTGTTTCTATACCAAAGCAAAGAATACAATTATATGAACAGAATCTTTAGAAGTTGCATGAAAAATGAATGATATAATGACAGTCATGAAAAAACTAGCTAATTTGAGTGAAGAGTATATATTTTCTATGGAAATTAATATTAAAAGAAAAGCTTTATTATTAAATTTAATATTTGAATCAGATATAACCATCAAAGATTAACCATAAAAAAAATAGAATTCAACATTTTAATTTCAACAACCTAACTAAAACGATTTTTCTTAACTTAAAATCAAATTAATACAAAGCATTAAAAATTAGGCATTGCATTAAATTTATTTCAATTGTATTTATTTTTGGTTTTCCAGTGCAAATTTATGCAATCTATAAAATTTAGTGTAAGAGTACTTCAGTAAGAAACAATATATCTAACTATTGCATTGAAACTCTTAAAGACATGTTTAGAAAAATTTGCAAAATTAGAAAAATCAAAAAGAGAAAAACAGCAGAGCACTAGGCAGAAAATATATTTTATTGCTATGCTGCATTTTTATGTCTTTTTATAAGAGACAGAATGTCTACAATCTCAGTAGAAAAATCAATAGGAATTGGAAAAAAAAATAAAATACATTGATCCTAACTATTTTGAACAATGGCATTAAACATTGAAAATATATTAGCCTTAAATATAATTACAAATTATAGTTAATTATTACAGTTTATTTCAATTCTTGTTGGTATATGTAAATTAATATTTTTATGAAAAATATAATTTATATATTGATAAAAAGTATATTTTATAAAGATAAAGATAATGGATTACCAAATCCAGAAAGTTTGTTTCAGATTAGATTTGTTGGCTTCAGTCATCTCAATTCAAAGAGCTTGAGCTTTCTTGCAAATAAACAGATGACTAAAGCTCAAACTTTTTCTTAACCTCAAGCTTTGATGTTTTAAAAGTCTTTTTAAATTTGTTCCTTAAGAGACTTTTTAAATTGATAAACATTATTTGTTAAGCAACAAAAAAGTTCTTTCATGAATACATGCATAGAAAATTCTGCTTAGGATATAGTCAAGTGCCCTCATTTGCCAATTGCTGATAAGAATAATCAATTTGTGATCTTTGCAATTGTGAATTTACTTTGAAATACCTTTTAGTAGAATATTCTTATTTTATTGCCAAATGTTTACAGTTTTTTAATTATTCTGTTAACCGCTTTTTAAAATTTTATTTGGAAAGAATTTTAATAATTATAGCCTTTCTTATCAGATTGTGGTATTTTAGGAATAATTTTTCTTTTACATAAATTATGGACTTTGAGACTATTTTTATGAATTAATTTTTTCCTTTATGTTTTTTAATGGAATTAATGCCATTACTTGTTATTTTATTTGGTTTAATTAATTACTTTTAAAGTTTTTGATTATTATTGGGCATCATATACTAAACTTTACTTTTTACAAGTGTTTATTACATGATATTTTAATTTTTATTAATGAATATTGTATTTGGTGCAGTTTGATCTATATAATCTATGCATAACAAAACAAAAATAAAGCACAAACTGTTCATTATGACTTTAATTGAGTTGATCAGTGATTAGTAAACGTTCAAGCACAATGACTTAATTAATAATATTTATCAAAAAGCTTGGGTGCTTGAGCTTTCCCAAGTTTTTCCTTAGTATTAGCTCCTCAGTTTGAGTTTTTGAAAATACTTAAATTTCAGCAATTCTAGTTTAGATATTAAGTTTGTGACTAGTTTCTTCTATTACTAAATGTTACAAATTTACTATTGCTTAAAGATGCTAAAATATTTGCCATTAAATATCAGAAAGATGTAAGTATTCACTAAAGAAATTCCAAGAATGAGATTTATTTTGAAGATAAAAATCAACAAAAATTTCCATAATAGAAATTTAATATTTTTTGCTGATTCACAGTCATTCTCTATCAAAAAATTTTCTTCATGTTTGCACAGCTTTGTTATTATTTTTGATGGACTGAAAATACAGAACACATTTTCTCAAAATGAAAATTAAAAACAAAATTATTTGCAAAGCTTCAAAAGCTAATTATGCTATACAAAAAGTGATTATAATCTCAATTAAACAAGATCTTAAACAAAACCAAAACTTATCACAAATTTGGTTTTGTTTATGTTTATATAGAAGCAATGTAATTTTAGAATCCCATGAATAAGCTCTTGCTTGCTTATCAACTGAATTTTGATGAAGCATTCATTATTTGCATAATTAAAGTAAGAAAAAAGATTTATATGAATTAACTTCATTTTATATGTATATAAAAAGCAAAGAATTCTGCAACAACTCAGCTTGTTCCAATATATTTTTTAGAACTGTGCTACTATTTTCTTTATAATATACAAAAATTTTTATAATTAAATCAGTAGATGGTAAATTGTATAAAATTCTTTTGGAATTTAGTTTTTATGTAATAAATAATGCAAAATGTAAGATTTACTACATTTAAAAACTAAATTTTCAATATATTTTTAAATTTTAATCATTTAACAGTAAATGGTAATATTTATTCAGAAACTGATAATTATGTCTTTAAAGAAACTTTTGATTAAAAAATAAAAATTTAAAAAAATAAATGCATGAATGTTTACTTAAGAATCTTTCGTATCTGCAAGATCAGTATATATGCTACATTAGAGAAAAATCTATTTTAAATTTATTACTACTAATTCTATATATAAATTTTTAATATACTTTATTTTATTGTTATTCTTCATTTTATATGAAAAAATATGCATTTAATTAAATAAAATCACAAAAATAGTGAAGACTTAGTTTTCCATGATCCTTTTACTTCTAGTTATGCAAATTTTTTAAAATAATAATAATATCTTTGAATGTTTAGATATATTGTAGCTTATCTAATATTTTAATGCAATATTCTTAGTTTTGATAGTAATTATAAATTAACAATTGGACTTGGATATAAAAATTATAAGTTTTGATTTCATAATTATTTATTAACTTAGAATAACTATTATTTGTTGAATAAAAACAATGAAAGGCAAGTACTTTTCAGATAAATACAGAAATAATTCTTGTATTTTAGAAAAAATCAGAACAAAATAATTCAATATGTAATTTCATCCAGCATAATTATGATTATTAGTATTACATTAAAAATGTTTAGATTTAAACTAGCTTAAAAAAATTCTGGCTTTATTCTAGAACTTATATTATATTTCATTCTGCTTATTAATGATATAATTGATGACAGATATATAAATTTCAAAAGCAGTTTTCATTTGAAACTACTTTAAATTTAGCATCTTCATGAATTTATTATTATAATTACAGTTTTAGAGAAAATCTTTATCAATATAAAAAATCTGTTGTTCTGTAAAATATATAAAATTTTTTATATATTAAAAAGATTTTCTAATGAAAAATTATGCTACCAAGATTTCTTTAAATAGAAACAAGCAAACTGATTAAATCAATTTAAATATATAAATAAAATAATAATTACAGATCAGTAACAATATCTAGGGCTTTTTGTGATGTTATGCACCAGTAATGTACTAGTACTTGTTCTTAAAATCTGATTACAATGGAACATGACTAGTCTATTAAATGCATTCAGGTAATAATTCAGACAATAAGGAGTATTGACACCCAATTTTTTGCAAAAAAAAAAAAAAAAAATTTTTATTTACCTAATATATAAATTTTAAATTTAAATTAATTTTGCAAAAAAAAAAAAAAATATTAATAATATCTAAAACTAGATTATTATTATTATTATTATTATTAGAATTATAGTTTCTTTTAATGCTAATGTTTCTTATGATTAATCATTTTTGTTGAAAAACTTTATATGATTTTGATAATTTTACAAAAAAACAAATTTTAGTATAAATTAAATAAACACATATAATTCCGCGACTTTGCAACCATATCAGAAATAAAGTATCGATATTGTACCATATTGTTGGAAATAGAGAGAGAAGGCAGTACTCATTGCTTTGGCCTGGGAAGAATGAAGAATGAAGATGGAAGATGATAAAAAAGTAAAGGAATGATTTAAAGATTCCTGTCAAGAGATAATGTGACAAGCAAGGTTTATACAAAATCCGATTTCTGAAAAAAACCAATTTTCAAATTTTTACAAAACAAAAAATTATTATATATATATATAATTAAACTTTATGAAATAAAATTGCAATACAGAAAATAAAATTATGGGAGAACTACAATGTTTAGAGAGAGGACAGAGTCAAAGAATCGACTTGTCGGTATTGGACGAACGGCAATTATTAGAAAAAGGTAGACAGATAATTGGTCTTTTCAAAAATGTAGGAGAAAAAGAGGAAGCCATATTCCTTCTTGTCAGAAGCGTCCGACGAAGATGAAGGTGCAAAGATGGCATTTGTCCTAAGAAAAAATATAGAGGAAAGAAAGAAGATAGAAGAATAAATATCAAACACTAAGCAAAAATAAACCTTTATTGCACAAAGGAACGTTTTTCGACCATACTCCACTGGTCTTTGTCAGCTAATGTCAATCCCTATACAGAGAGCCGGGAGATTTCTCCAGGTTTGTTTACATAGGTCAGAGAACACGGATGGTCGGTGACACGAGCTAAATTATTGCCTTGCTCCCTGACCTATGTAAATAAACATGGAGAAATCTCCCGGCTCTCTGTATAGAGGTTGACATTAGCAGACGAAGACCAGTGGAGAATGGTCGAAAATGTTCCTTTGTGAAATAAAGGTTTATTTCTGCTTAGTTCTTGGTTTTTTCTCTTTACTCTTATTAGTTTCAGAATGTCTATGGCTTTAGAATAATGTGAGATCTGCGAAATATCACTTATGTTTTATTATTCTTTTTATAATAATCATGTATTTTTGCTTTATTTAATATTTGTATCATTTATAATTTATGTTAATTAGGTTATTCAATTGTATTATTATAGCAATTATATAACCAATTTATATTATTATTTTGTCAAATTATTATATCATTTACACTTTGTAATTTTATCAAACTTTTCATAATTTTTATCATTCGTTGAAATCAACGAAATGACAGTTAGCTTCCTTTAATTCTCCCTATGTGTCATTATTTTAAATAAACAAACGGGCTGATAACCACCTGGACAAGGAAGAAGGCCGAAAAAGTCGGAGGGAGAACAAGGAACTAATTGCCAACACACCAACTGTGACAATATGAAAATGATGTCACTCTCTGAATCAACCTCCTCAAAAGAGAGATCAAAGAGAGAGATTAAAAAAAAGGGGAGGGGGAAGAGAGAGATGACGACGAGTAGTCAGTTGGAAAGTAACCTTAGACCAGAGAGAGAGGGAAATTGTCCCATCTGAAGGAAACAGTTCCGACTCGTCCGACTCACAGGTATGTATTGCCAGAGGAGCGATATATCAACCCGTTTGCAACCCTTTTCCTACCGCCAGGTCCAACAGACATAATTAGGCTTGCTCATGTATAACATAGTTCGTTTCTTTGATTTCTCTTTTCATTAAATTGTAAATAATTTAATATTTGTTTAATATCTCGTTTAAATAAATTCCTTTGTATATAGAATTGCCTTTGTATTGTGTGCTCATTCTTCCTTCACCCGGACCCCGTGTGCACTTACTCGCGCTCGTAGATAAACGCACTCGCAAATTCTGACATTCTGACAATTTAATAATATCGATGACAGTGCCACATTGTGGGATTCTCACAATAAATACCTTTCTCTTCCAGATATGTCCAAACATGCATTCCTTTGTATATAGAATTGAACAGCTCTCTCTTCTGTTCAAGAATTAAAATTGTAACTCTCTTATTTTGTATATAGTTCATTTACTTCTAGAGCTAATAACGCTAATTGTATTTATCCTTTTGTTGCATCATATTTTTATTTTCTTGCTATTTTAATAAATATGTTAATTTTGTTTTTCATCTTGGTCTCTGAGTCAATTCTCCTATCCTGGATCCTTGCATCACTTACTCTCAACCCTTATTAGAATATACGGTATTATTTCAAACTACATTTTTTTTCAGTAGGCCCGAGGTGATTTCAAGTCAAAATGCTTACATTTTTAATTAAAAAATTAATTAATTTTGAAAATTAAATCTAGTATCTAAAAGTGGATTTTTAAATTTAAAAACCAGTTTTTGAATTTTATAAATTTGATCAAAACAATTGGCTTTTAAACCCATTTTTAGAAGAAACTAACAGTTTTATTAAAAAAAAATAATATATGTTTACAATATATAAAACCGAACTATTATTGGCTACAGACGTCAATTCATTAAAACATAATGAATCGATGATTTTAGGTTGTCCATATAATAAACCAGTCCTTTGAGTAGGCTGCTTTGATATTTTCAAAAAATTATCACTTATAAATTAGATTAAATTTAACATAATGGTTCTAACAACTCTGCAAATGCAAAGTCCGACCTGAGCTTAGGTCTTTTACTCTTTTCTAAAATAAATATACCAAATTAGGCCAATTTATCAATAATTAACATGTAACCAACAAAAAAAACTGGAAAGCGTTACACTTAAATAGCGAAAACCAATATTAGAAACTTATAATTACACTTAAATAGCGAAAACCGATATTAGAAACTTTATAAAATTGAATAAATTGTGCATTAATTAATAATGTAATAATTTTTTGCTCCGTTATTAATTAATATAAATCTCAATTTCAACATTCTTATATTTTGGAATTCATTTTAATGATATCGATTTATTATAAAATTTACTTTTCATTTATTAATAACGTTAAATTTTGATTAATAATATATTAACATTTAATAAATTAGTTTTCAAACATTCTGGCATATTATGATAGATTAAAAATATTTTAAATAATTATATCAAATCTATCTAATCAAAACTTTCACATTTTTCGATTTATATTAAATTTTATTTTTACAGTTTAAATTTCGTTTTCTAAAAATAAACTTTTACTTATTGAAGTTACGATAAGTACTTCGCTTACTCAAAAGTTAAATCGGACATTTCCTCATTGCACTGACGTCTTTCGGATAGGTGGAGATTAAAGTACCAACCATCAAATTCACATTTATATTACTTTTCCTGTGCCGAAGAGACAATTTATATAAATCAACGGCAGGTTATATAAGCTATAAACTACAGAATAAAATGAATTGTCAACTTAGAAAATAATTAAAACAATTTATTTAAAATAAAATCGTAGTTCGAAATTTAAATTAAAAAAAATTGCATATCAACAAAATGAAAACATTTTCGTAAATTTAATATATATAGTATAGTATTTATACAAATGTTTTATAATTTTTATATAATTCATTTATCTATTTCGGATATAAAATGTGAAATAGTAGAGATGTTCAGACATTAGGAGCATATTTTTTAATATTGTGTCGTGAAGAAAATAATTAAAAAAGCCGAAATTTATCAGTTAAGAAGCAGCTAACCTAAGGATGTCACGAAAATTTCTTTTTAACATTCGAGGGATATAACGTTACTTTAATCAATTAACTGACTACCTTTGTAATATATAAGAAGATAGATATTTAATAAGATACGCGGTAGTTGTTTCGCTTCTGAGGAACTACTATAAATTTATATTAACAATAGGCAACAAATAGCGATTTTCAGCTTGTTATTTTTCAGGATTGTGACTAGATATTCTTGAAATTTTAACAGAAATTTCTTTGCTCTAAAAATAATATATGCGTAATATTCAGCATATTTCATTTTATTCGAGATTTAGGGATACAGTATAAGATTATTATTTAAATAGTTAAGACAGAATATATCCTGTTAGTTTGGTGGCTTCACTGTGAGTGTGTTGGTGACTTTCTGTGAGCTCCTTCAGGCTATCTTCAAAACCAAGTTTTTTCTGCAGAAAGGTAATTAATTTTGTTATATTTTGATAGATAACGTTTTCTGATTCCATTGATATATATTTTGTCTAGTTTTAGTGGTTTTTTTTAGGAATTTAGTTTGTGCTTTGACCAATACAAAATAGTTGAATGTGCAGCTAATCTCACTGATCACGGGATTTAATGATGAAGATGTCTAGGAGTGTTATCACAAGAGATTGCTTATCAAGGTAGCTGTGGTAAAACCGTGTGTTACTGAACTGCATGTTAACGGGGTCCGAACTGTGTATATATATATATATATAAAAATCATCTTCAGGTGCATGATGGGTGAGAATGAACTTCACATACAGCAAGTTTAAAAATAGAAATAAAAATGGAATGAAATTGTTAAATGTGTTAAAATGTTATAAAAATAAATAACAAAAGGTGTAGGAGGATTTATTAGAACTAGACTGGAGTAAAAATTAATGAAAAGTTATTTAATAATGAGAGAGAAAAGTTATAAATTAAAAATAATGAAACTAAATATTTTGATGGAATATTGGATGTTTTATTTTATTGATAAAAGACATTAGACTAGGTAATAATATGAAATTATACTGAATGTATATACTGAAAAATATATTAAATGAAGTTAATAAAATAAACATATTGAGGAAAAAATGGTGATGATGATAAAAATAATTGTAATATGATTGAAAAGTAATAAAAATAAATAAATATAAAACTGGAAAAGAGTAGTAGGAGGAAGCATAGATAAATGTGACCATTGCATATGTTCTGGGATAAAAGTAGAAATGGGTAAAAGTTTGAATAGAGGCTAGGAAAAACAAAATATTAAATATGTAAATGTGTTAATGTTAAAGCTTGAAACCCCGTTAATGTTAGCATTAACTAAGCAATCTCAGTATTATCAATTAAGCATAGCACTTTCAGTTAAAGTTAATGATTATGAATTAATTTGGAACTTTAGATAAGTAATATGCAGTTTAACTAGGAATTGTTGATGTTATTGAACAAGAAAGGCATTAAAATGTGAAATTATGAAGATTATGTAGATATAGGTATTACCTTAAAGTTTATTGAAAGCCAAATAATGAAAATTTCTTTATTAGAATTCTATAAAACAACAAATAAAAAGAAACCTAAATAGTTTCTAATTGTATTGATTTATTTTCAATTGGCATAATGGAAATAATGGAAGTTTATTTTGGCCAATTTATTCATCTGCTCTTTTTATGTGGTTCTCCTCCCCACAAAGGATATCAACTGTAATGCAAGTTAGTATAAAGTTCAAAAAAATTCTATTAATTTTTTCAATTACAGTCTCTTCTGTGAAATGCTGATTAATAAATCCTGATCTAAGATATTGATCTTCAAACTGTGGTTTGCACATCCTAGGAATATATAAGAAATCTTCAGAGGTGCATGTTTTTTGCTTGTCATAATATGTGCTTGTTGTATGGAGTATACTATTCCTCTTTACTGAAAAGAAATGTGCAATTAAAAAACTTTAGGGACTGCTATGTAAGTATGTATATAAAGTTTTGATCTCTCTCAAAATTAACAGTTCAATTTGACAACAGAAGAAACACAACTGAAAGTGATAAGTGAGTGCTTGATTTCTATTGCTTCCTTGTAAACTGTTTTTATAGTCACATTGGGATTAATTATTTTTGCATTGTTACAGATATTGACTATGACTTTTTCACTTAGAAGGTGAGAAAGCATTTTGAATTGCATTGATGTGCTCTGCTATATAGTAATTTCAATCCTGGGATTAATAAATGAAAAATCCATAATGTCCTGGGATTTTTTGGGATTTAATTTATTTGATAAAATAATTTTAAACTAGTATTTACTGTATTCTTTGGTGTAATTCCCCTGTTTTTGACATACTTTTAATATTTTGAAATATGAACATAAGAAAATTATAAAATTTTATTATAAATCTAATATAAAAAATACTAAATTAGTCTCCCATTATAATACGAAGATTAAAAAAAATTTCAATAGTAGAAAATAAGGTACCTTTATATTCAAACTTCTGAAGCAAAAGTTGATTGCAAGACTATTCTTTAGGTTAAATTCTGCCATTTTATAATACACATTAACTTCTGTGTTGATTTTTTTATGTATTTACCATTGGCCCACTTAAGATTTTACATATAAAATATAATTTTTACTTAGAATTGATATTTATAAAAACTATTTGCTTTGAATTTTGAAAATATTGAATTTTTCTGATTGATTACAAATACTTTATAAATAATGTCCAACATAAAATTTTCATGGTTTATTAAATGCTAAAGTCACATAGAGAAGGCATTAATTCATCTTTTGCTTTTATATAACATGTATTGCAATTTTTAAATTTTGCATAATTAAATTATGCTATTAATTATAAAAATGTAATGAACTAGCTGTATAGTGCCTGGCATTGCCTAAGCATAGTTTGAAAATATATACAGTATATTAGAAAAATCTTGATTTTTCATTATTTACACATTGACTTATTCTACAGTTTCAATCATTCAATTATTCTTTAATACAACCTTTATAATTTCCAGAAAGTTCACAAACTTATGAGTTTATATGTCTTCCTGCTCTTCAATTTGAAAAGGATTTATGTAGAGGAACATTGAAATTTGTAACACTGTGATATTATGTTCTATATCTACTGAAAATTTGATCATTTTACTATTCTTCATGGTATTGTCCCCAAGAAGAATTTTTTTAATTAGAAAATTATTTCATACCTTGATTTCATTTATTATTTTGAAACCTTGGTGTTATTGAAACATTATATTATCATCAGACTAATTGAATTACAACTGGTAGAATTATTTGCTCTTTTTTGAATTTATTAAAGTATAAAATTTCAAGATCATTTATTAATATTATATGACAGTGGTTCTCAATCACTATGCTGCGGCACATTAGTGTGCCGCCAAACCTTTGACGGTGTACCGCGAAAAATTAAGAATGAATTGTATGTATGTAATTGTATGAATAATATATATTAATAGTGAAACGTGGTTGGCTGGATATCCCTTTTGCAGTCCAACACTGTACCAATTCCTATAAATAGGGTATCATTAAAAAAATCTAACCTTCAAATTTCTGCGATAGCCAAAATTTTTGTCGTTATTTATAATTTAAAAATTAAGGAATAAAAATTAAATTTTAAAATTTATAGTTTCTCTAAAATCACAAAATCCGCAGGTGGCACTATAACTTAATAAGAGGTGCCATTTAATGATTATTTGTACATGTATGTATAACAAAATCCGATGTAGGCGCTATAACTTAATAAGGGCCGCCATTTAATGATCCCGTGTACGAGGTTTGTAATCTGAATGTAATAAATAAGAATAAATACAATAATCTCAGTTAATAAAAGTTTGTTGTTAAATCTAAATTATTTAAAATATTTAGGTGTGCCATCAAATTTTAAAATATTAAAAAGTGTTCCTCAACAGAAAAAAGGTTGAGAACCACAGAAATAAGCATATAAAACACACAAACATACCAAATTTTAAGATATTAAAAAGTGTTCCTCAACAGAAAAAAGGTTGAGAACCACAGTTATATAACAATGATTTCATTGATATATACTGACAGCATTGTCAGGTAAATACTCCAATGAAATCAGCTATTTGTTACATCATGATGATATCATCAGCTTGCTTACATGATGGCATTGTAGTGTGACAACATCTATTTGTTATGTTATTGATATGCTTCTGTGATGTCATCTGTTTGTTATATCATTGTGATGTCTTATTGATGCAGCTGTGACTTCATCCCAAATTTGGATATGGTACTGAAGGATTTGAATTAAGCCATTTTTGCTACCATTCTACTCCCTGAGGCAATCTCAAGGTAGCCTATGTTATCCACAGGTATGGGAATTCTATAGGCCAAGTTTAGTCCCAAGGAGTAAACAACATACAGAGCCTTTGCAGAACAGATAGATAGTCAAATATTGCATTTTATATATGTGTATACATTGACGAATTGCAGTATGGGGGTCACAATTTATGATAGAGACTTGAATATCCCAATATTTCTGATCAGTTTTATGTGATATTTTTTTATTGTATAATTCAATAAATGTAAAAATTTTAATTTAATAAATTTAAGTAATATTAATGCCTGTAATAAAATAAATAAATGAAGAGATATTTGTATAGTTATGAATATTATAAAATAATCCCAGAATCTTGAAATCCCAGGATTAGAAGTTACTTAATTCCAAAATTAGGATTGACTAAAATCATCCATATCCATTTGAAATCCTGGAATTGAAACTGCTATTACCATATGAGAGCTCAAAAGTCTTATAATTGCACAAATTAATTGGATGGGATAGAATAGATGATGAAAACATTCATGTTTCTATTATTAGCTAGTAATCTATAAAGACAAGAGGAAATGAAGATTTTTAGATGAAATTTGATGCAAGTTTTTGAATTTTATATGTGAAAGGATCAAAGAAAATTTTCTCCTAAGTGGATTATTGGAAGTTAATAAGTGAATAAGATGAGAGCTCAATGCTCATATTATTCACTTATTAACTTAGACTGAAATTTAGAAATGATTAACCTGCAGCAGTCATGACAGATTTGATGTGTTTCAGTTCAGCCTGGGAATTGTTTTGGAGAAATAGTGGGTATAAGCATAATTAATAAGAGATATTAGAGTAATATTTGTATAGATACAAAGTTGAAATATTCAAAACTATCAATAATCCTAAAGATACCTAATTTTATAACTTTGCAAGATTCCAGAGTCTGGCCTGCCAGATCTTCCATGCTCCTAGAAAATAACTTCTGAAAATAAATTAATAACACAGCTAAATCTAACATGAACATGACCACAAAAACTGAAACTTCATGGTTGTTAAAATAACAAACAAGTGTTAGGACTAAATAGCAAAAATACATTAGTGCACTAATAACTAAGAAATTGAATAAATTCAAAATAAGGAAAATTAAATAATAAATACAGGTATTCTTCCTAAACACAGCTTCCTACAACACTGTTTTGCTCCAACAAGATTTGAAAATTGCAGAAACCCTCACATAAACACAGTACTTCTACAACACTGTTCTTACTTAACACATTTAGAAAATTACACTTACTCTCCTACAATACAAAACATTTTCATTAATTTTTGTAAATCCACATTAGGAACATACAATACACACATAAAATGCAATCATTGGGAAATACTTTGCTAAAATTATCATAAATGCAATTTCGCTAGTTTGCCATGAGAGGGACGATATGCAGTGTACTTTCGACATCAATTTGAAATTGAGTTAATTGGTGACCATTGAATATTTTGTGTTCCAAATGTTCAAATCTTATAGAAGAATGTGAAAGAGAAGAAAAATTTTTTATTCATAAATTTTTTTTGGTATATATTAAGAAACAATTGTTTTCTAGCAGGTTGTAGAGGGTTGTATTACAAATTTTGTAAAGAGAGCAGAAGATACACTAACTTTAAATGCATAAAACAGTTCAGAAAGTTGATATTGTTAAAGAAAAAATGTTTTTGTTTTAATGAAACAGTGGTAAAGAAGATATAATTATTAAATTAATGTTATATAGACTGCATACTTTTTCTTCTCTTTTGTTTTAGGTATATTGTTTTTTAGGGTCTTATGTATATATATTTTCTTTCTTTATGTTTCCTGTTATTAATATTCTTAATAAAAATTAAGTTTCTTATGTGGAATTAAAAAAAGTTATTTGTTTTTAATTGTGTTTTTGAACATAACTCTCCTTTTTGTATTGTCTCCAGATCTCATATAACAGGATTTCACACAATATGGTGTTTTTTAGGACCCTATCTGCTGTGTTACAGGAGGGAGACCTGTAATTTATTGAATCCAAACACTTAGAAAAAGTGTTTACAAAAGCTTTATTTAACAACACTAATGCCCAAAACAAATTAATGATAAAACTTGTTTAATTTTCAATCCAAAGAACCAAAACAATAAATTTATTAATTTGAAATAATTATTAACCTTAAAGAATAACTTACAAGGGAACATCGCACCTGATGTGTCTGGGATTTTGGCAATATTTTGTCATCTGAGAGCATAAACAGTAGATGAAGAATCACCCCTATATTGGGGGCCACTACTTTAGCATTTTTGAGAAAATTGCTTTTGAAATTTCATAAATTTTTTGTTTTACTTAAATAGCGTCTCTTTTGAAAATTCAGAAATTTTTGTTTTACTTAAATAACTAATGTCAGACATTCGCATCCATGTTGTAGTGGTGAAGTGGATACGTCGGGGTTTCGACGGTCTGAGGTGTAGGTTCGATTCTCGGTACTTTCTGAATTTTTTTTCCTCTCTAACTTTTGCACTTTTTAAAGTTACATTATATGTTTTTTTCTCTCTAAACTTTTGCACTTTTTAAAGTTTACATTATATTTTGGATTTTCAATTATTTAATAATTTTCAGATAATTCAAATGTTTTAAGCGATTTACAAATATTACGTACAATAGTAGGATATAACTCTTCACAATAATTATAAAGTGTATTCTGGAATATAACTATACAGATAGGCCTCAATTAGCGCGACTTCGAATAGCGCAAATTCGATTAGTGCGACTTAAAAAATTGATACCGTTATTCACGAATTTGATTAGCGCGACTTAAAAAATTGATACCGTTATTCGGTTAGTGCGAGATGATTCGATTAGCGCGAGTTGTAAACACATATCAGTCTTACTAACAAAGCGTTAGTGCGAGAAAAGATTCGATTAGTAAAGTTCGAGTTGTAAACACAGATCAGTCTTACTAACAAAGCTCCTTTTATGATGTCAATTATATTAGTTTTGGTTTCCGTTCTTTGAGATATGGTTCAATTACGTGGCTGTCCCAATTAAGCAGAATCCACTGTATTTATTTTTTGACAATATTTAATTACTGTGCTAATTTGTGAGAGACCCTAATAAAGGTTTATTTTAATTTGGATTCAAGATTAAAAAAAATATTTTAGGTTTTTTAATAAAAATTCCCATTCTCTTCCTAATTGAATTAAGAAATTAATTGATTCATTTTAAAGGAAAAATCACTGAAAAAATATTTTCACTGAGTTTTCCTTTAGAAACGACACACTTGTGTGAATAATTAATTTCCTAGTGTTAAACTTGATTTCTTTTTTGATTTTGAATATCTCAAATTGCAATTCTTTAAAGTTTTTAATATTTGTAGTAGTATAATATAATCTCTGTCATAGAAATAAATTTCATTTTGAGGTAACAGAAATAAACTTATAAAAAAATATAATTTATTCAAGATTGAAAATTAAATAAGCTTTTTCTCTATACTAAATTGAAAATTTTTATTAAATTTGACATTTATAAATAAAATCTTGAAACATTATTAATACACAATGTATTTAGTCTACCTTTAAGTTGAATTATTTCTTCTTTAACAGAGAAGAAATATATACATACAATAGTTGCATTTATTAGTACTTTAAAATACATGATCTGTGTAAAAAGCAAATTGTTGATTCTCCATTACAATATTATAAAGCTTGTTCATTCAAAATTGATTGTGCAACAAAGATAAGTACAGTAAACTTTGGATAATCCAGGTTGTGGATTAACTAGAGTTAATCAGCAACCTAGAAGTGATATTTGATTATCAATGTTTTATCTTGTATGTCATATTTGAAAGATTTTTCAATACTCCAGGTCATTTTATTTATTATATCTTAAGCAATGAGTGATCAAAATGAGAATCAAATTTAAATTATAAATATTGCAATAATTTCTTGCTGTAAATAAAAAAATTTATTTTTTTTTCAATAAATGATAAAACATTTGAATATATATATATTCAGTTTATTCATTTTTCAATATTAAATGGATATTGTCCACAATTCCAATTTTTTCTGTATTTTACAGATTATATGGGGAATTAATTTCTCTGGTTAATCAAGTCTACTATATAATGGACCGTTTATTTATTTGCCAGATCTGACCTCAAATAATTTTTAGTTCTTTCTTCAAATAAAAAAAATACTCAAAAAGAACACCATTTTGTAAACATCAATGACTTTAAAATGTATGTAGACCAAATTTTGATGGACATTCTAAAAGAAACTTTCATAGTTGTTATCAGCAATGGCAGTCTGATTGGAATTGATTGACAAAGAGAGAGTTCTTTGAAAATTATTTTAAAATGAATTTGGAAAAATATATTCTACAATAACTATAAATAAAAAATTTGTTTGCCATATTATCTCAACCATAATCAAAGAACTGTTATAACATGATAATGCTGTTGTATAATTCATACACTTCCTTTTTTATATCTAAAAAAGGAATTTCCAAATAGGATGCATATTGGTAAAAATTGTTTTTGTTTGGATTCATCATGATGGAATATTGACAGAACTGATAAATTTAGTCTTGTTGATCTCATCTATAAAATTCCATCTGAATAATAATCAATAACATATGCATGGTAATTTGAATATTAATGTCCAGATCATTTCTGAAATTGAAAATAAGTGTATAGATAGACAGATTTAGTAAGCAAGAAAGCTATTAATCTAGTTTCTTTGCCTCAACAACTTTTTTAAATAAAGCATAAAATTAATCACAGAAATAATATTTTTAATGTACTATTAAAATTTGATCTCTAGGTTAATTTCCTTGTTAATTAAAAGCTTTTGTAGTTATTTCTGTAATAATTTCCTCCTCCCAAAATAATGACCATATTCACTTACACACTTTTTATAATTTGATTTTATTACTCAGTCAAATTTTATTAACAAAAAATAAAATTTATTTATATACTTTTAGATATAAAATATGAGGATATATTTTAAATCTATTTTGCTTCTAACTAATATAAATTTTGAAATAACAGAAATATTAACATGTTCATTGCAGAGCTGGTTTTTCAGATGTTAAAGAATACTCTTATATTGAGACTAAACAAAACAAATCAACAGTTGTCATAAATTAAATTACAGATATAATATATAATTTGTATAATAATTTTTTAAAATATAATTTACAAATGAAATTAGAACTTTTTTCCTTCAAGTTTTGATTTATTTAAGTATTTTTTCTGAAAATACAGAAAATTTCTAAAGGAAGTTTTTTGAAGTGAGAAAAACATTATGAATTCTAAATTTAATGTAGAAATACTGAAATCGTTTTGTAACTATAATTTTGAAATGTTTTTTAACTATTTAATTCATACAGTGAGATTATTTTATGATGATCTACATTGGGAAATCTTATTTCTTATACATTTATAATAAATCATCATACTCTATGTATATTTTAATAAATTTTTTACTAAGAATATAAAACATATAAAATTTATATTTTTATTTACAATTTGATTGTAATAAGTAATAAATTATATAATAATATAATGTATTATTTATTGATATTTTTAATTTGTATTTCTCGTATAAATCTTGATTTTTGCCAATAACAAAAATTCTCTTCAATTAAAATAAATCAACTATAACTCTTTTGTAATAATTACAAATTAAGCAAAGCAAGAAATTATACTCATTATAATGAGATTGTTCAAAAGACAATATACCATATTAAATTTGATTTAATAGCCAATTAATATTTAAAAGAAATCTTAAGTTCTTAACACACAAAATGACAATAATTTATTTCCTCATATTATTTAAAATGGATTAACTAACCCAACAGCATGAGAGATTGCTTTTGCCAGCCCATTTCCAGATCCTCCAGGTATAATGCCAACAGGTATTTTGATAGCTTTCTTCCAATCACTTCTTTCCATAAGACCATTAAATACCTGAATTAAACAATAATGAATAAAATATATTTTACAACAAATTAGATGAATAATAAAATAACTCAATCAAGACAATCTTTTCTTTTTCCAGATTTCATTTAAATTTTCTAACAAACTGATTATGAAACTATAGTATTTTCTTTTAGCCTATAAATATATAATCAATTATGCAAATTTTTTAATGCATGATTTGCTTTTTATTTTATTTGGATTTTATATTTAAATAGAAATTTTTATTATATATTGCATTAATATTTATACTAGATTCCTTTTTAAATTTTATTTACAAATTCCTCTCATTTCTAAATTTACTGTAAAATATTCTTGATTTAAAACTTTGATTTAAATTTTATAGAAAAAATTTTATCAAGGAAATATGTTTATTAGTGGGAGAATTATTCTCATAAATAAATTTAATTTAATATTTAAACTTTTATCATTGGCCATAGAAGAAAATTATTAGCATGAATAAAATTAAAAACTGTTTTTATAGATGATTTTAATAATTCAAATTATTGTTTAATTATTATGCATTTAAATAACAATAATAAATTTACAAATATCGTTTTTCAACAAACACAAAAAATATTTAAATTTAATAAGTATTACATATTAACAACTAATTCATAATATAAAAAATATATCTTATTTATTTGTTATAAGATGATTAAAATTTGCATAGTTTTAATCAAAGTACAGTACATTCAGATTATTTTGGTAAAATTCATTTTGGATGAAAAATCTTTGAATTAGATTATGGATTATCAAATCTTTCATTTGTTTTATAAATTTATATATTTAGATCAATTGCAAAATTTAGTGATGTAGTAGTCAGAAATATAATGATTATATATTTATTATTTTGCTATTTTATTACAGAATTTTATTTATTATTGCCAGTCAGATATTAAGCAATTCTTTATATCAGTTTATGACAGTTTTTAATATGATAAATAATCTTAATTTTTTAGCATAGTGAAATTGCAATATTTTTTCTTTGTTTTTCATATATTATATTCATTATCCATAAACAGATTATTAAATAAACTGTAGAAAATTAGATATATGAGAAATTTTTTATGATATAACAAAATATTGTAATATAATGATATAATTAATTTATATTCAAAAATCTGAACATATTCTTTTCTATTGAAATATATAATAACTTAACTATAGTAACAAAATTTATTATTATTTATATTTGAATGTACCTTTTTATATGCAAATTTTAAAAAATTTCAAAAATTCTGCGCAAGATAAATTTTTTTAAATATGAATTAATCAATAAATAAAACAAGCAAAATATAGAAACAGTTATTATATTTAAAAATATTTTTATAGCAGAATATGTTACATTGATTTTTAATTATATATTTAATAATGGATAATATGCTACTTACTTCAAATAATAATCCATCACCCGAAACAACAACGATGCCACTCCAATGACTAAGATCAGCTGTACTTACAAAATCTCGAGCATGGTTTGGTCGGTCTGTTAAATTATATTATTATTGCAATTAAAACTCTTAAAAATATATTAATGAAAAAGAAAAATATTTACCTGTTATAATTAAATCATGTTCTATATCACTTTCTGCCAGAAGAGCAACAACTCTTTCCCGAAATATCTGATATGCTTTACCTGTTCCTCCATAAGGATTGATCAATATCAAAAGTCTACGTGTTAAGGGTGGTGCAACTGGAAACCTTGATACTTCTATTTAATAAAAAAATTTTACAAAAATCAATTTTCTCAAATCTCCAAAGGAGAGAGAAGATCAATGAAAATACTCATGATATAAAATATTGTAGAATTAAACATATACAAGTTACTACTATATTATTTGTATATGACTGATTGTTACAATTTTGTCTATGGTGTTTTTTTTTTTGTATGAATATTCTAATTAACAAATCTCATGATTCCATCTATTGTCCAAATTAATATTAAATTTTTCTTTATTAGACAGTTTTAAATTTCTATTGCAATAAAGTTTGTACTACAATAAGAAAAGTAACTTTTATAGTCGACGACAGCATCATGAGTCAGTATTGAGTGTATGGGAGAGTTGACATCCATTTGTGTCACTGCACAAGACTATATAGTTCACTAAACTAATCACAAAATTATAGTAAATTGCCATTTAATTGCAACAATTAAAGAGTTTTCAGGAAGAATAATATGATTTTATCAAGGTTATTTCAAAACAAAATGATCTGTTATAAATATATCTTGCAAAGTTTTCTATCACACTTTAACAATGCGAAAATATGCACACTTCCTGGAAAGGAAACTTCTTACTGTTGGTATTACCCTTTAAACTAAAATCGACTGTTCCGCACCCTAATACACGGTTACAAACTTGTGAATAGACTGCTCCCATGCACTCAATACTGACTCATGATGCTGTCGTCGATTATAATTAAAAGTAGGAAAATAAAATTTATAAATGCAGTTATAAGGAAAATAAAAGCCTATAAATCAAATTAAGAAATGTACAGATAGTCAACTTATAAATCATTAACTTAAGACCAATCATATTTATGATCATAATTTCTGTGATTGGACAATGTCCAATGACAACATTTCAATGTGCCAAAAGCATCAATTTTGTTTGGTTCCTTTAGTATTGTGTTTCTTAAATTTATTATTATACTATATTGTGATAAAGCAAATATTGATAATGGGCAATCAAGAAATATAGAATATTTCCAATTTACAACCTTGGGTTCAAACCTTGTTGCAAATCAAGGACTATCTATATTCTAAATACAGAATAATTTTGAAATTTACATTAATTATATTCAATTATTAAATCTATTAAAAATATTGTTTTGATTCTATAAAATTTATAATTCTGGATTTACTGATATGCAATATGAAATAATAAAAGAACAGAAGAGTATAGAAATTTAATGTTATTTTTAGGAAATATTTAGAGATTCAAGAGCTAAATTCAGAATTTAACATCTTTTATTTATATATACTTAAATGATATGTATTTATCATAAATCTTTTTTGATGATAATGCTATCAAATGATTTTTAATTTATTGATTTATTATTTCTAATTTTGACAAGTGTTCAATTAATTTGATAAATTCAAGGCTCCATATCCATAGCAAATAAAAAAAATTATGAAGATAGCAGCATAAAAACTTCAAGATAATGAAAAAATTACATAATTAAATTTTCAATAGATTATTAAATTTTTAATTTCATAAAATTATCTCAAAATATAAATAGATAGTTTTCTTACTTAGATTTTTCTCTCTTAGATTATAGATACATATATTGTATTTCTATAAAATTTAATTATTAAAAACTTTTAATATATTATGTTTTTTTTAATTATACAATAAAAGGAATTAAATAATTTAGTGAATAATAGATATGCATTCATCTGAGAAAAAAATACAATAAAAATTTATATTGTCTGTATTTTTTGCTGTATCACACAAAGTTGCATAGCAAAAAGGTCTGAATATTGCATTACTATATTTAAATTATTCAAAACAAAACACGAAAATTTAATCATTTAAATAATAACAGGTTTCCATCTTTTCCTAAATCATAATTTTGAATATCAATAAATTTTATATAAATTAGTAAATAAAAATTTTTGCTTAACTATATTTAAATATTATATATAGTATTATGATATTATAAGAAAAAACATTTCCTCAAATGATTACATATTTAAAAATTAAATTATTGGATATAGTATATAAAAATTAAGATTAAATAAAAACTTTTTAAATTTATTATTAATTTATTTAACATAATTCTATATTAGAATTAACAAACATAAAATTTCCAATTTGTTTTGATTTATTTACCAGATTTAATATTAAGTGGTCAAATAATCGTTAGATGCAATCACTAATTCATCAGTTCTAATTCGTAAGCTATAAAACGTTTTAAGGAACTTATTTAGAGAATATAAATTGTCATTTTAAAATTCTCTGATATTTTAATTAATTAAAACCAATTTTAAATATTATTATTAAAATAAGTCTAAATTTTGTAGTAAATGCAAATATAGGAATACAGAATGATACTCAAGTAATTTCCTTAATTACATATAATAAAGATATTTATTAATTGGACCAAAAGTAGCTTTATGAACGAAGCGATTAAATTTTCGATAGATTAATTAGTTAGTAAACTATATAATGCGAGTAAACATAAATTGTTATAAGGATGAAAGTATCGCGAGTTAATATTGGACAGGCCTAGTTCAAGACCCGAAAACAAAATTTATTATAAACATAAAACCAATTTATTCTAATATATAATAATAATACTTCACGTAATTTTAATATACAGAGAAAACAGTCAATTTTCCAAAAAGAAGTAGAGATTTTACTTGATACATCAGAAAGTGGCAAAGATGGATTAGCAAATTATCTACAAATGATAAACATGTCTGATACAGTCCGATGAGAATTTCGATGGGTTAGTTAATCAGTAAACTATATAATTCGAAAAAAATAAATTTTTATAAGATAAATCGAATGTTGATTGGTGATATAAATTTCTATATCATCAGTAAATGTTCGAATGAACTACTTAAAGCCCCGAAAACAAAATTTGTAATATGCGATGAACAAAGTTACTTCAATCTATAGTAGTAATACTTCACATACTTTTAATATACAAAGAAAATATTCTATTTTTCAAAAAGGAACAGAGATTTTTCTTGAAAATCAGAAAGTGGCAGAGATGGATCAACAAATTATCTACGAATGATGAACATGTCTGATACGGTATCACAATGTATAAAAGTTTGTCTTCTGCATTTTCCAAACGGGCGTTTCGAAAAGAATCTAACACAAGTCTGGATAAAGAACGACACGACGTACTTATAGCGATACGAAATAGAGAGGAATACGCCCTTTTGTTATCGTTTCCACAATACAAAGTTGTCATATCTTTTCTCAATAATCTTATAGGCGTAGGAAATGTTTTTATCTTAATCGATAATTGAATTATTGATTAAATTTTCTAAACTTTCTTAACATAATGAAAATTATTCCGAAAAACAAACTGCGTAAATGTCCTTTATTAAAAATAAATAGCACGCTATGAAAATTTTGTGGAGAGACGATGCAACTTATGAAATATTCAGATGCTGTTCTTCGGTCGCGGATATCAAACTTATCGGAAAGCTTTAAAAAATTTAGACCTACCGTTCATAGCAAAAAAAGAAAAATATTTTTTCCTTTTCTTAGTATACCTATAGGGTAAGATTCGAAGTATCATAAAGAAGGGTTATCTATGGAAAATGGACTCGATTTCCTCCATCGTCTTTCAAAATGTTTGCGATCAATCTCATCGCGAATTTTCAATTTCCAACTTCATCACACAAACCCCATTGTTTATTGAAAATACTGCTTTCATTCAGTCACATTCTCATATTTGTCATCCACCAACCAAACTAACGTGTCAATAATAAATATATTTATAACAGAATAATAATAATATTTTCTGATGAATTCCGACTTAATGGAGAAAAAATGCTTTATGTTTTTATTATAACAACATTTAAGATTAAAATTTCTTCTTATTGAGATCCTAGTTAAAACTATTAATGCTACTGTGATACTAGCTACGTAGCAAAAACTTATCGGCCAACATGATATTATACAAATCATATTCTACTACACTCACTTATATTAAAAATAAAGTTATAAAATGTCAAATATTTTTTTTGTGACTTATTGACTCAATTCGCCGATTAATTTGTTTCTTGTATGAGAATTTGTAAATTTTGATATGTCACAATTGCATGAATCTCTCAAACCGAAAAATCGCGATATTTGTTAATATATTCTATATATAATCATTATAATTTTAATTCGAGATGTTGCGTAAAATAAAAAATGATGACAATTTTTTATCGGATATCGATTAAACTGTGTAAGATCGGAAAAACATCTGTAAAAATGATTGCTTATATAAATAAAACAGTGTGTTCTTACGGAAGTGATTTGCAGTTAGGAGAATAGAAAATGGAGATAGTTTTGCGGTGGAGAATGCGAGTGCAGTTAAGGCCGTTCGGTTTTTAGATCTAGTAAATGCCACGTGTTCGGGCAGAGAGACAGAGTACTAGTTTCGGGACGCGGCAGGTTGGAGCGGGACACCAGAGTAGGCGGTTTGGATCTATCAGAGCGGTGCCACCACGAGAGGTGGAGCCACACCCACTAACCCCAGAAATAACGACGAAACCCACGAGTTAGAAATGCGACTACTTACGACTGGTGTCTGTGTAGCCATCTCCATTTTCATGAGGAGCTGTTGCTGTTGGACAGCCGTTCTCAAAGTGTAGTATGTACCGGGCCGACACGGACCGCCCACGACCAGGCCAGGGTCGGATGCCGTCGGCCAGGCAGAAGCAGTCGGACCGTAAAGGGCTGCCAGGGTACCGGAGGTGATGCGTCGACTGTCGATAGTTCAGAAGACAAGGACCATGCCGGCCGGGCGGTGAGCGCCTGCTCCACCACGCTTGCTGCTTCTGCTGTGCCGCCACTCGCGCACGCACAACCGACGGACACGCACACACCGCGCTCACACACAACACAACACAACACGGCCGGATAAATTATTCACGTTGCCTGGCTGCTCTCCGATAGCTGAGGCCGTCTTCCAATGACGGCTTATTAAGCCGGACGAAGAACGATGTAATTGGCTGGGATGGCTGCGGAACGAAAAGGTAGTCCACCCTTCGTACGCTGGAGATTTCCACGTTGAGTTCTGTCCATATCCAGACGTCAGTGTCCTGTTGGATTTGCCACCAGAGGAACCTACCAGAAACACTCTCCATTTTTTCCACATACCATATTTTAAAACAGTCTCTCTACTGCCCTGGATATTTTTTATATATTATTTTATTTTTTTAACTTGGATTCTATCGACCGATTTTTCCTTCGATCCTAGCGGTATTCTGATTGTTACGTGCAGATGCTGACATACGGCTTTACAGATAAAGCGAAGTTTATGGCGCAAGGTCGTCGTCGGTATTCCAGAGTTCAATACAATCAACACCGAAAGATGCTATACGTCAAGGTAGAAGAGTAGGCCTACTAACGTTAGTTTTGCCAAGTAAAAAGAAAAGTAATCCCCGGTGAACAATAAAGAAAATTAATATTTTTTTGGCGTGAGAGAAAGTCTTTATTAATGTAAAGATATCGCACTTGCAAAGCCAGAAAATCCGATTGCGTTAATTCTACCGACATCGTGTGTTATTAAATTTGGCTGAATTTAACATCGCTCAAATTTTCGGAGAAGGAATTAATGTTCAAAAAATAAAAAAAAAACCATAAAAGTTTGTTCTACACTTAACCAAAAGAAAAATATTATAACTTTTTCCTTTTTTTTTTCTGAAACTCTTTCGTTTTTTTTCCCCATTCGAACATCTCTACCAAATTGAAAAATGTATAACTTCTGCAGCGAGATAAAACGTCGCCATCGACGTAAAAATCTATGAAACTGTTAAACTAAGTCTACTTAATCCCTGGAGATCTTATCCTAAAGAGTAACAATATCCCTTAAATAGAAATTATAAGAAAACGAGACATAATTCAGGTGGGTATTAAGAGATTGGATTTTTTCCTTCAATATTCTGATGACTCCAGAATAATTTTACATGTCACTCCTATAGCATTTGACTTTCAGTTAAAGCAAAAATATCGTCGTCAAACTTTATTGTATTCTTCCTTCCAAGCGGAAT
The DNA here is from genome assembly GCA_000484575.1 of Olivierus martensii. Lineage (NCBI taxonomy): Eukaryota > Metazoa > Arthropoda > Arachnida > Scorpiones > Buthidae > Olivierus > Olivierus martensii. The sequence goes on from AYEL01078201.1 coordinate 85,852, forward strand.
ATATTATCCGGCACGCAATTCAAAACTGGAAAATAAAATATTTGCCAACATCTTACCTGGCATAACTAGTAAATTAATTGAAGTACACATATTAAATATGTTAATTCATTTCTCATATTAAAATCATATGCAGCCAGTTAATTATAGCTTAAATTCTTGCAATTTATGAACGAGTTTATTAAAACTTGATTGGAACTGTGTAAATTTTTATTATAATTTCAAATTCTAAAAGTGTAATTAGCAGTTAATTACAAACATTGTTACTTGTTGCAACATAATTTAAGCTCATGCACTGATTTGCAAGTGTCCCTTCGCTCTAATATGAATTTATAAAACCATCTCGTATTTTTAAAACTGTTACGGTTCGATTAAAATACATAAACAAAATTTTTAACTAGAAAATATTTTAATTAAGAAAATGTATATGCTACAGTAAATCCGAAACGAGTTGTGACAGTTTCATAAATAACAAGTGTAAGAAGAGATGCATCATAAATATATATAAATTTTTTGTTCGTTAAATTAATATTGTACTAGGTTATAGTTTTAGTAATCAATCTCAAATTTTCTATTTACAAATTTCTCATTAAATAAATAAATATATGTATTAATAAAGTGCACATATCTTTTTTTTTTTTACTAGAATTTAAAGTGAAAGAGTTTCCTCTTCCTTTGTTTTTTATGGAAAAAATAACATTTTAAGTCCTTGAGATATTTTCTATACAAAGATAGAAGACTAACGTTTATCCATCGTTATAAAGCGATCAATCTTATGGTAAATTCTAACTAGATGAAAGTTTTCAAACTAAATTCGAATGCAAGATTAAGAAGTAATTTGTAAGTTAACGCAATTATTTAATTTTAATTAATGATAAAATTAAATATATTCGACTGCAACATACCAAACATTATTAAATTTATAGCACTTCTCATTGTCATCACGTTCTTTCGCATAATTCATAATAGGAAGTTTTCTAATAGATACTGGAAAGAAAATATTTTATAATCGAAATCAGAGCAAAAATTAATAATTTTAACATATATTCACGATGTAAATCTCCTCGTTTTCCCATCTTTTGTAATTTTCTTTTCACACATTACGTTGTTCATTATCATACAAAATAAAATTTCGGGAATGTAATGATTAATTTTAACTCAGAATTAAGTTTAAAATGTCTTAAAAAAATCTCTATTTTATATGGTATCCTTTCTGTAATATCCGTGGCAAAGATGCGAAGCTTAGCTTTAATGATTTAAACGAAATCTTAAGAAGGAATTAACGAAATTTGGAGAAGGCACGAAAGAGGAATAACGTTACTAATCTTCGGTATTCATTTTCATGCGTATATAAATTGAAGGGAAAGTTTTATTGACCAATTAAAACGATGGCATCTGGACATAACGGATCTAGAATGGAAAGAGAAAAACTAATTGTGCCGCCAACGAAACGGAAAATATTCAGACTTTCGGAATTAAATCGGCCGTGGTCTCGAAGTGACGACGTAGCATCGAGTCAACGAAATTATATAAAAAAAGTAAGAGGGAAAAAAGAAGAGGAAGAAACTACAGGAACACTTTCTAGCGTAACGGGAAACGACGAAGTTCGTGGAATCAGCATTAGTCGGGGACACATGAAACAGGAAATTACGCGGCCTACCCGACAGAAATTACGTCACGGAAATGAAGGAAACTAACACGTTACGATTATACACTAAAAACGTCACATTTTCTTTGTTTTTCTTTTATTTAATGTGTTTAAAAGACGACCGCGATAAAATTTTAATTTATTAAAGACAATCAGATTGTTTTAAGATTTAAAAAAATAAAGAATATTGTAATAGTACCCCAGTCGAAGAATAAAAACATAATAAAAAATCCAACAGGTAAAAATTGAAAACCAATGTATTTAATTTGTCCTGACTAAATGATAAAGCTATAAAACCAATGAAGAAAGTTTTCTTTTGAAGTGGCTCCATTAAAAATAAATTAACTGATATAAAACTACTCGACGGATAGAAGGGAAAAAAATAAAAAAGGGCATTTCCTCCAACATATTCGACAAGCGAATTATTTTTAACCAAACTTTCATTATCCATAGCTTACTTTTATAATATAGAGACTATTCCGAATTTTATTTGGCTGAATCCATCGGGGAGAAAAATCTACCTTAAATGTAAGATATAAACAATACTTTATACTATTTTATTTTTGTACGTTTAATATTGTGATATAAGATTGTTGATATTTCTAATTTATACTTTTTAAAGGTCTATTTTTATTTCCAAACAAGAAAAAATTCTTGTTTCGGAAATAGGCGTGTTCTTCGACTTCGATCTGTTTCGATGATGCGAAACGTTTTCCACAATTTGTAAACAAAGGTTTTAAATAATGGTTATTACGAAGTTCTTTCCACATTACTGAACATTTACGGTCATTTAACTTAAAAAAACGCTAGCTTTCATAGTTTGGTTAAGGTAGAACAAAACAAAAGAAAAAAAACATAGTACTTCGGCTTGATAGGTAGTTTTTCAATCACTGTCATTTTTATAAAATTGACTCATTCTTTTCGGAAAAATAACTAATATTATCATCGTCTTTTTCATACTTTTAAACATCGAACGTGTTATAAACTTTTTAGCTTTAAATCTAATCGCTTTAATGGTGATAAATTTTTCATTAAAAACCATTTAATCGATGTAATAAAGTAAAAATTTTCATACACCAAAAACTTATTCCTTAATACTTAAACTTGTAATGTGTTGTTAACAATCAAACTTTCGGCTTTATATTGTTCTCTAAACTGTTTTGCAAACCATTGATTTACTCAATAGGTCGGTGTTTGTCTCAATAATTTTGATCCCATTTTAATGCTAAACAGATTTCTTTTTTCTTTTTTTTATATCACTCCTGTTGGGTCACAGTTTGAAAACATTGCTCCGAAAGTGTATATGATAAATTGCTTCTCCGATTTATATAAATATAGTAGTACGAATGATAAAATATGCATTTCGGAAACATTTATTAAAACGTCCACATATTTATTTTAAGGGACGATGTCTGACGCGGACTGATTTAACGATATACTGTATCTGTTCTGATGCGATATCTATTTTTCCTTTTTTTACTTTTTTTGCATACGCGAAACAAATAACTCTCGCATTATTTTACCAATAAACTTATCTAATTTAAAATTTCTTTAAGTTTATTAAACAAAATTTAAAGCATCAGTAGGCCTCTGCACAAAAAATAGCAGCCAGTATTACACATCTATGCTGTAATATGCGGTTCAGCTATGCCGCATATTACAGAATAAATGTGTAATATTGAACCGCACTCGTTGAGAGAATATATGAAAAAATATTAAAATAATGAAAAATTAGGTCTTAATATATTTTTCTACATTATTTTTTGCTTGTAATGATCACGATTACGTGTCCCGTTACACATTTTCTGATTTATAATCGTCAATCAAATTCAGAATTAGTAAATAATGTAAGGCATGAATGACATTTCGATGATTAAGCTAACTTGTACGTTATTCAGCAAATTTATTTATTAGACATAAACTGCCAAAAATGTAACTTAGTTTATTTATTTGATCAGGGAATTGAGTAATAATAATTAGAAGAAAAATTTCAACGGAACTACGAAGTTCTAGATGACAATAATGGTTTTTAACGATATTAATGGTATTAAAATATGTATACAAATATAGGAAATTTGATTTATAGCGCCAATTAAAGATAATATTTATAAGAATAAAATTGGAATTGATATCGCTAATTTTATTTGCTGTACGATTTTTTTTTTTAAGTTTGCTAGCTTACAATTTGTTGGACAGTACTTGCTAAATCAATTGAGTCACATTAAAATTAGTTAAAGGAGTCAAAATTAGCACATTAAACAGTTTTTTTTCCTTTATTCGATAGAAAATATTTATTTAAATGCAATCAAATGCATTGACACAACTTTCCAAATGGAAGAAAAATAACTTATAATTTTAGCGCGATGATTTTGGTGATAAAATCCATAAAATCTTATAAATTTGTAATTAAATTATTAAATTCGAATTTACTGTCATTTTAATGTACGATGACAATAGAAACATAATTCTTTGCAAGTTTTCGAGTTAAATTCTAAATTTTTAGGATCTTCCGACCTTGATTTCTATATATAGCTATAAAAGTATTACATTTAAACTAATTTCTTTCCATCAGAAATATCCAGAAAAAATCTGGACGAAATCCAGCAGGATTTTAACTTCATTTTAATAATAAATAATCTTCTACGTTGTTTTATATGATATTAATTGGCTTATTAAAGTAAGTGAAGCCGCCTTTAAAATTTGACACTGTTTTCGGTTGCTTGGAAGCAGACTTGTAGTTGTAAAGCGGAAAGTAGATTTCAGATATCAAAGTGAAAACGATCCAAACGTTTAAGTGAATTCTTTACGAAATTTTCTAAATTTCTGCACCTTTCAGTTTAAACTAAGAAGATGGTAACCGCAGAACCTTTCAAGTGGCAATTTAAGTTTCGACTAGCCATATTACCAAGAAGTCTGATCTTGACTTTGGAAAATGATCGAATGACCAAATAGTCAATCCAATTGTAATGCAGTAGCACCTGAGCAACCTGTGTAGAAAGTGAATGAGAACTATCCCCCCACGACAGACGAGAATGTAAGAACACATAAAGAGCACCGTAAATTCTGTGGTGTTTACGACAGTGAGGGTATTAAAGCGATTCCTCCCAAGGGGATTCGACGTCAACCAGTCACGATTGGGCTCCGCTTCTGTCTACCTGTGTCCTTTGTCGATGCAGGAGAGCAATAAACATCTAGAGCAGTGCTATTTTATTCAACTGTCTGCAAGGTGACCAGGGTCTGAAGTGTATAGCAGAGAAGTCAGCGTCCACTTTACGGTTATTGCCGGCTTACGAAGAATCTGACTGGCATTAACCGTCTCCTTACTGTATCTAATAAAGGGGCAACAGGAGCAGGAAAGTGATCGTCGTCGTTTCTTGGATAGTAACGTGGTCGGTCCATTTCCTTTCTTTCCTACTCCATCCTTTAAGCCCTCAGCAATGAAGACGATAGAATCGTTTCGTGTAGAGCTGTATTAAAAACTGATATGTACTCTAAGAACATATCGAAGGGGGAAAGGAATAAAGAATACTAGAAATTCCTTCACAAAACTTTCTTTTGTCGTTGTAGCCACAAATAAGAAGTTTTATTAATATTTCTTATCATTTAATCAACTTCAATGCTAAGCTATTCACATTAATCATAACTGTTTAACCACTTTTATGAATGAAAACATAGAAGTGTTCACATCCACGTTATACATGAGAGAACTCATATCTAACTCGATACCAAAGTTAACCTAATTCTCTTCAACGAAAATAACGCTAAAAATTAATCTTTTATAAAAAAAAATATTCAAAATTTAACCTCAGTAATTTCGTTGGCATGGCCCCGTGAATTTACATAATCAAACTACTTATTTTATTTAACTAAAGCTATCATTCTAAGGTATTAACTGAAAGAATTTTCGGAAGTAGTTATTAAGAATTCTGTCTAAAAACTAGATTTGAAATTATTTTTCTTCTCAAAATTTTGCGAGACAAAATTTATTAAATTCAATTGATAATATCCATGTATCTGTATGCATCATTGATCAATTTTAAAACAGGAAAAAATGCATTAAGTTTTGTAATAATATCTTAAAAAACATTATCATATTTTAGGCATAAGTATATATACATATATATATGAATAAAAAAAGAGAATCTATTGTTAGAGCTTTGGCGAATGACGGGATTTATCATCACAAGAAAAGAAAAACAACAAGTAATTTAAATGGAAAATGGTAAGAAAATAACTTTAGCTCTGCTTGGAAATAATATTTTCAGACATCATCATTCAAATAAAATATAACGAATTTACCGTATTATCGATGTCACTTTGTTTGATTAAGTTTCATCTTTAAAATTGTTCACGTTTGAATTTATTGTCTTCGGATACGAATCCTGTTATTTAAACTACATAACGTATGATTTCAAAAATTCAATTCGAGCCGTTATATCGTTTTAACCAAACTTATTTCATTACATATTCTCCTATTGCATAAACATTAAGATGTTTTCTTAAATATTTCGTAGAGAAAATAACAATGCGCGCATAAAACAAAATAAAAATAGGTTAGAAAATAAATTCTTTTTTTATTTTTGTATAGCGGAATAAATAAACACAATTTTCGTATATGAAATATCCATATAAAGTATATTTACTTTTACAAAATTAATTTTAAGAATTGAACAAAAACAAATAACGTTAAATCGCATTACCGGTATAACAGCGCTATCAAGTCTTCTAACTGCATATTAGTAAGTCCATCAGTTCTTAAAGTTAAGAATATTGTTTCTTAACTACGTTAAACACGATGTAGAACCAGTATTAATTGCTATTTTACCTCGTCTTATAAATCTTTCTTGCTGATGGAAACTAACGGTAAATCAAGTAAAAGAGCGTAAAGGAAATTTAATCATGCTAAAGTATGATTCGAACAAAATTAAGATGGAAGAGAATTTTGCCAGTTCGGATAATGGTATTTTATAATTACCACACTTTTAAGAATGCTAAAAGTTACGAGTGGAAAGTTATAAAAGATGGTAAACATGGCTGTCGGCCGATAGTGATAAGAAGAAATTTATCATTCTGGATGCATGCAGACACAGTACATACTTCTTCTTCATAATTCGACCGTCTAATGATTACATTGACTTGTGGTTAATGCGCATATCGCTGTCGGAACAGAAGCTTTATCCGAGTGAAGATAAAAACAGAGAAGATTGGGCAACGCCCGAATGAAATCCCACATACATTCAATTGAGTAGCGAGCACTGTTATTATCTGAATGTTAGTTAAAGTGAAATTCTACATATGGAAGAGACTTATCCGTGGCAGAACTAATGGCTGATTGGTGTAACAAACAGGAAATCTTCCCGGTCTCGTCCGACCAAACTGACAAATTATTGTGATTATCAGCACCGGCAATAATGAAATGAGCTTTAATGTTATTTAATGCGCCAAATAAACGTCTCATTTACTCTTTTAGCTGTTGTTTTCCTTAACATTCTCAAATCTGTTTTAATGCGACGCTAAGGTTTTGTCAAGATAATTGTTTTTAATTTCCAAACACTAACTTTAATGTCTTTTGTTTAATATTATAACACAATTATATTTATGGTAATTATAAGAAACCAACACGCTAAATCTATTAAAGAGCAATCGTGGAAAACTATAATCGTAGCACATGTAAACTGTACAGACGACATTAAAGTTAACCAGTTCAACTTAAAAGTTATAGATTTAGATGAAACATTTTCATATTTACTTGAAAGTTCAGAAATAGCTAAAACTACATTTCATTATCATATTCTCCGCACATAACTGTAATTTTAGATGTCTGAACAGATTTACAGTGGAATCGCGATTTTACGAACTTCCAATTTACGAACTACACGTTTTTACGAACTATTTAGTGGTACCAAAAAGTCCTAATATTAATTAATGACATTCCCATTTACGAACATTTTTGGGGGTCCGTACGAGTTCATAAAATCGAGAGTCCACTGTATATACAGATTTGCAATGAAAAAACTGATTTACATCTAACTATAGTTCTGTTATCTTCATTTACTTTGCAAAACAATTTTTATAACTGTATTTTTAATATAGTTATATTTTTTATAAGTTTATATTTTTTATAGTTTATATTTTTTATAAGTTTTATCAAATAAAATCAAGGCGTCTAACATGACTTCCGAAACATAGTTTACGGATAAAATGATTAAAATAAACCTGAGACATTATCCAAGCCAGAAATCTAGCAAGTAAATCTGATATATAACTTCAACGTTTTATTGTTATCTTTAATATGTGTAATGAAGAAACGAATAATAAGCAATAACAATCATGACTTAATTAGACAAATGCATTTAATCGAATTAAAATATTTCGAAGAAAAGTAATTTTTAATGCAATCTAAATGTATTTTTTTAACCTCAAGTGCATCTTACAAATTTTATTATTTATTTAAATATTTATATGTTTATTTGTAAATCGAATAAAAATTTTTCGTTTAATTTTTTTTTTTTTTTTGAATAAGTTTTTCTAGATTTTATAAACAAACTTATAAATATTTAGCACAGTAATATTAAAATAACACTATCATATAAAGTTTATATTCTTATATCATAAAAAACTTAACAGAATAAAAAGCTTAAAGTTTATAAATTTTATTATTTTTTTATTGAAGTGAAACTTTTTAAGAGTTTTAACTCGAATGCACCAAAAATGAATTAAACAACAAATTCTCTACAATATTAATACTTTTTTTAACGTTCATTTCTATAAATATAAATAAATTTATATTTATAGAAGTAAATATATTTTCGTGATTTTACGAACTTTCAATTTACGAACTACACGTTTTTACGAACTATTTAGTAGTACCAAAAAGTCCTAATATTAATTAATGACATTCCCATTTACGAACATTTTTGGGGGTCAAAATTCAAACTAAAAAATTATAACAAGATATCACAGATCAGTAATATTTATGATTTACTAATAAAATAATTTATCTTTATTGCTTTTTTAAATATGCTATTTGTTAACCATTTAACACCAGTTAATGATGCATGACTTCATATTTTTGGTTACGCTTCATTATCCAATATGACAGGATCCAGAGTTTCAAATTAATAAAATATAGCACTAGCAGTTTAATACAGCATAATGTATATTATCTCATAAATAAAAAAATATGTGCAAACAATATATATAACAAAAGAATTACATATTTATTTATTTGACAGGAAATATTTTATCATCATTTGTATAAGGTGAATGAATTTTTATTTCCTATTCTAGGAATTATATATGTTCAATGCAAACTATGAATGTATTTTTATTAAAATTAATAAAAACAATATATTTTCACAATATAAATAATATAAGCATACCTTGCAATTATGACAGTTATGTTTCAGACCACTGCTATAAAATGAATCACAGCTATTATTCATTTTCTAATGCATATATCAGCCTAAAAACATATTTACACTAACATTCTGCTAGACCTAAAAAAACTTTGGTTGGATGGCTGCATAGTAAAGCATTTATGCACCACTTTGGAAGATCCAGAGTCAATTCCGGATCTCATATCTCTAGTTTTTCAACATTGAAAAACTGGAGATTAGCAAATTATTAGTGAATTGCTATAAAGAAAGGTATGCCAATACTTAAAATATTTTTTATTTAATAAATGAAATTTGAAAAAACAAATCAATAATAAAATAAAAACTTTATATTTTTATAATTAGATAGTTTTTCCTACAGTAAATAAACATTAGCATATTTTGATTTTGTTAACATGTAAATATCATATGTTAATCCATCCTGTTTTAATATTATCTTTTCAGTATATACAATATGATTTTAAAAATTTAGAGCTTGCATAATATATTTATTATGCAATTGTAAATTAGGACAAATTTGTCAATTGTTCCAGATGACATATATCTTTCACAAGTTTTGTTTTTTTGTTTTATTTTTTTAAGAATAAATCAAGTATATAAATGCATATAGATCTTTTATATCTTTTTATTGATATTATTTTTATTTTACAGAAATTAATGAAATAGATGATAAAGGAATGATTATGCACAATTTGAAAGTAATTTGTAATTGTAAAAATGAAAGAGAGAGAATTAAGGTTAATGACATTTTATTGCAAAAGAAATTTATTAATAAGAGAAATATAAAGTTTATTCAGTTCTCTTTTGGTATATATTAAAAATATCAATAGAAAATTATATACTTATATATCCCATTTCTTTTGAAAAATAGCATTATTTGCTATTTTTCAAAGAAAAACATTATATTCAAAACATTTTCTAATTATTATTTATATCTGATGGGCAGTATCATATAGAAAATTGATATTTTCAAATAAAGTACATTTAAAAATCTGAAATAATTATTTAATATTGTTTAAAAAATATATCAATTTATTTTAATAATTTAATACTCAAAGTTTTAAAATTCAAAATGTAATAGTTAAAAATCATATCAAATACATTATATAGCATGCTTAAGTATAATTATTATTTATAAGAATATAGTATTGACTTACGTTATGTATGTACTTATGTTAGTGTGTTACGGTATATACAATATGTTAATTAATGCATTAAAGTATCTTACCTTTTTATATGTTTCAAATATTTTGCATATTTGAAAAAAATTAAAAATACTGTATATCTATAATATAATTAAATCTTATATTAAAGTATTTGATATTAAATTAAATATCAGATTTTTATATTTAATTCAGAAATAATTATTATTATGTTTTTTTACTTAGCAACAGTTACCAACATTATTTATTTACCATCATTTATTTTACATAAATAAACAATATTTATAATTGATGATAATACTGCTAATGATATTTTTAATGGAAATTAAATGTTGTAAAAAATATTCTATTTTAATTTATAATATAAAAATTAGAATTGTATTGTTATATTATTGCAAGGATTTAGGGAATCCAAAAAGAACAAAGAAAGAAACAACTCTGCACAAGAAAATTTTATTTTCAGCCTTCTATAAAACTATTATCAACAATCATTTAAGAAATTATTTTTAATAAAATAAAAATCGTGACTTGAATATTTTTAATTTATAAAATTTTATTTTAAATATGTTATGAACATATAGTAAAATATACAGTTGAGTCTCTATATACCGACACCCTGTGAACTATCATGCTGCACATGTGAAATTTTCATGTCACAACTTGCGAGAGAGAGAAACTGAGATAAACAAATTGTCAATCACTATTCATTTGTTGCGCAGGCATTATAGTCAGAGTAATTTTTAAATTCAGTACTCTGTTTACTGTAAAATAGTGTTTTTACTGTATAAGTGTTTGTTATTTAAATTTACATAATGTCACAAATCAGAAAAAGTGAAAAACGAAAATACAAGACTGATTGTAGTCAAAAAGGCAGAAATAATTAAAAAATTTGACTTGGGAAAAAGTTTAGTGATTTGACTTTGTTTTATGATATTGGACGAACCACCATTTATGATATTAAAAAATTCGAGATAAAATTGAGGGGGTTTATGAAAGATTTGAACACTGAGAGCAGTGACAGAAAAGTCTTAATAAACTGAGCATATTTGTTTGGGTAATTCCATTTTTTTCATTGAACATCCAATAATCAGACAAACCCCGGAACCATATGTGTCGAATTAGGGAGACTACTGTAATAAAATTTATGTACTTTTTTCTTAAGTTAATTTTCATAGCATTTAATATATCCTTTTCGATTTTTATTGATACTTTAATAAATTACACATTCATTAATAAATACATTAAGTCTCCAACTTACACAGTTAATATTTCTCAAAAATTTCCATATAAATCAAAAACTGCGTAAGTTCAATAATGTTTAAATTCAATATATACAAATGCACACATTAACAAATAGAACAACTAAATTAAAATTTATAATCATACTTAAGTATAGTAAGAAAATTTAAGGCTATAGTAATATTTTTGCAAAAAAATAAATTATTTTATTGAATTTTTCTTAATAATTATAGAGCACTAATGGCAGTAGTGACTTCTAAAAACAAATTTATTTCAAGATAACGTAGTACTTTTGATCTAATACAAAGATCATTCTCAGCGTATACAGTATTTTAAAAAGAACAGAATTATAATTTGCGTTCTTATAATTTGAAACACTAATAATTATAGAGCACTAATGGCAGTAGTGACTTCTAAAAACAAATTTATTTCAAGATATTGGTAACTCAACAGGTGTATTCGTTGTAATAGATCTCTGAACTTTATTATAAATCTGATTAATAAACGATTTTGAATACCCGTGCTGGGTGGCTATTTTGTATAATCCCTGTTTCTCAGTTATCATTGTTTGAAAGTTGTTGCAATGGGAGTAGAGGCATCTGAAATATGCTTCAAGGGTTGCCCTCTTGTACTTAACAGAATCATTGGACCACCTAGGTATTATAATACTAGGCGCAGTGGGCTTAATAAAATATTTTGTAGTCTTCCATGTTGTGTATTGACGCTAAGTGACGTTTCAAGTTTGTCTCTCTATGACATAGCGCCATGCAGGTGACAAGTCCACTTGCGGCTTATCGTTGATCGTTATGTTATTTTTACTAATTCGGAGTAATTCAAGTGCTTCCAGTATATACTTATGTTTAGTATTAGTAACTTTTCTAATAAGTTTTACGTCATCCCACTTTATTTCGAGGTCATCTTCGTAAGCTTTAGTAGACAATGCGGTGTTAAGCCTGCCGTGAACGCTATCAGAAGCATGTTCTTGGATGTGGTGTTTTACAGTTCTATTTGTGACTCCCACATAAAATTCTTGTCTGTTGTTGGTAGTATTCTTGAAAGGTATAGAATACATTCCTGTGAGGTCAAGTTCTGGCCTTTTATCTTTATCATTTCTTAACAGTTGGAATACTGTTGGGTTTCTCTTATAAGTAATATCTGTTGGTGACCTTTTTATTAAATTTTTAACAACATTAGATTCCAACATTCTGAATGGGACACAAGCTCTAGGTGGTTTTGGGCTTTGTTGCGTAATATTATTGGAAGTGGGTAACTCAACAGGTATATTCGTTGATAAAAGATCTCTGAATTTTATTATAAATCTGATTAATAAATGATCTTGAATACCTGTGCTGGGTGGCTATTTTATATACCTGCTCTTTATCCATCTATAGAAATTCCTGCCGCATGTTCAATCTTCCATCGCTTCCTTTTAGAAAATATGCCATTAGATGTTAATCCCTTAACATTAAGAGAACTTGCCTATTTAATTTGTTACTCTTCATTCTTTCAGTACAATTTCAAATATTATCAACAAATGAAGGGAGTACCTATCGACAGCCCTATGGCTGGCCCTATAGCAGAAATGGTAGTCCGTAAAAAAGAAGAACTTGTTATAGGGATGCTACAAGCTAACTGGATACTATACACAAGGTACGTTGATGACGTGTTGATATTATGGAAAGGCTTTCCTTTAGGTTCCTGGTCGTTGCCCTGATATAAACTTCTCTCTGTCCCGTGTCATATGTATATTTTTCATTGGGCCTTGTTCAGTCTTTAGGATAAGTCCGTAAGCTGGATCCGAGAACATCTGTACTAACTGGTTTGCTTTGTTTTCTCCTTTCCATAATTAAATCTCCTTTTTTTATATCTCTTCTATGCTCGTTTAGTCTTTCCTTTAGGTTCCTGGTCATTGCCCCGATATAAACTTCTCTCTGTCCCGTGTCATTATTTAATACAGGTACTTCATACACTCCCGCTTGCTTGTCATTATTGTATGCGTCTTTAACATTCATAAGGAGAGTCGCAACCGATCTTTCCCTTCTAAAGGCTGATTTCTTTTTTGCTGTTTTAATTAAAACAGCAAAAAAGAAACTTTCTCTTGCTTACTACTTTTACTTATTTATTACTTTTACTTATTTACGATTTACTTATGGCTCCTGTTAAGATTTCATATTCTTTGTTCACCATCAGGTTATTATTAGCTTGTTCTAATTGCACCTTTCTTAGGTTTATTTAAAACCTCCTTATAAGTTTTATAAATGATTTTTCTAGTGTAACTATGACTTTCTGCAATCTTTACAATAGTTTCTATTTCATCATTTAAGAGATCGCTTATGGAGCAGTGGATTAAGCCTCTATTCAGAAAAGACTTTATAGCAGTTTTCTTATACACCCATTCATCGTTTGACCACTGTGAGATTATAATCGGTACATATGTTGGTTTCCTATAAACTTTTGTTGTTATTCTGTTATTATTAATTAAAATATCTATATCAAGGAAATGGATTCTTTTCTTCTCTCTCTGGTCTAGTGTAAGTTTTAAGCCATAGCTCGGAATACTAAAGTTATGTTGTAATTCTTCAGATTTATCATTCCTATTCCAGATGACGAAAATGTCATTTGGAATTCCATATTTAAATATAGCTCTGACATGCCTAACCCTGTATCGCTTTCTTCTAGAGAACCTTCCTACCCCGACACCTAACCCAGGTTTGTGTAGAGACCTTTCTAACTTGTTTTGTTACAATTCTTTTTTTAGTTTCCAAGGGAATTTTTATAAACAAGTCAGGGAGTGTCTATAGGAAGTCCGCTAGCCGGAGTCTTGGCTGAATTAGTATTACAATCTGTTGAAGAAACAAAAATAAATGCTTTAATACAAGAAACCACACTATACGCGAGATATGTGGATGACGTTTTCATCATTTGGAATAGGAATGATAAATCTGAAGAATTACAACTTAACTTTAGTATTCTGAGCTATGGCTTAAAACTTACACTAGACCAGAGAGAGAAGAAAAGAATCCATTTCCTCGATATAGATATTTTAATTAATAATAACAGAATAACAACAAAAGTTTATAGGAAACCAACATATGTACCGATTATAATCTCTAATCAAACGATAAATGGATGTATAAGAAAACGGCTATAAAGTCTTTTCTGAATAGAGCCTTAATCCACTGCTCTACAAGCGATCTCTTAAATGATGAAATAGAAACTATTGTAAAGATCGCAGAAAGTCATAGTTATACTAGAAAAATCATTAATAAAACTTATAAGGAGGTTTTAAATAAACATAAGAAAGAGAGTACTATAAACCAGGTGCAATTAGAACAAGCTAATAATGCCGATAACCCGATGGCGAACAAAAAATATGAAGTCTTAATAGGAGCCATAAATAAATCAAAAGTAGCGAGAAAAGTAATTAAAACAGCAAAAAAGAAACCAGCGTTTAGAAGGGAATGCACTGTTGCGACTCTCCTTATGAACGTTAAAGACGCATACAATAATGACGAGCAAGCGGGAGTGTATGAAAAAATTCGATGATAAAATGCTGTTTCACTTGTGTTGACATAGCACTTGAACATGTCTCCATACTTCTGCTTCTCAAAACAAAATGGATGACTTCACTGACCTCAAACCTGCGCATGCGTATAGAGGGGAAATGGTTCTTCCTCCTGCCACCTGGTGCACTGCTGCGGGTCATTTCCTTCGCGCTCTACAAGCATGTGTGCATTACTTTTCAGCCTACCCTCGTAATATGCTTGTAGAAAATACTACTAGGAAGATATAAAAAAATCATAAGATTTCCATTCTTTTTCAATTTATAATAAAACTTGAAACATTTTTATATTCCATGCATAAACTATAGCATTATAGACATATTACTGCATGATTAATATTTTCATAACTACATCTCATAAATCTTTATATCATGTTTAATAGACTTTAATGTTTATTTATTAATCTCAAAAAACAATTCAGTAATAACTCTTATCATTAAAAATATACAGTACTATATTTAATTATTTGTTATCTACCTTTTCAATTGCAGAATAAATTTTCTATATTGGTTGTTCAGAAAGTAATTTCATTTTTTTCCCACAAGTGATGTTCGTTATAATTTACCCACTAATTTCATTCTATGCCATATTGTCGTCATAAATTTTGACAACTGACATTTCAAGATATATTTATAAAAAAAATTTTTTTTTTATTCTATGCAGTTTTTTTTTTTGGTGTTGTATCAAAAATGGAAAATAAAAAGGAGCATTTTTGGTATATTTTGTTTTTTTTTTTTTTTTAAATTAAATAAAATGTTATTGTGTTAGTAGCTTAGGACTAAACTTATATCTATAATCAACTTATCACAGTCACTCTGCTAAAGAATAGATAGGACAGAAGGTGTTAGTAGTGCCAATCCGACCCAGCCTAAACATTCTGATATCTCCACTCCCACAAGAAAGAAAGTGTGGGGGTGGACATACCACCGACGCACCTCAGCCTTAGAAAAAACCAACGGAAAAGTTTATCATTGGAGAAAAACTAACAGCTGAAGTGCACCAGAAGAGGCAGTTTGCCTAGAAATAAGAATCCATTCACACAAACACATTCACTCTGTACCACTGGCATTATATCCAATAAGAATGGAACTGCACCAAAATAAACAATCAAGGAACAACAGAACTAGAGGTAAACAATTGGAAACATGCCAGAGTCAAAAGAATACTACTGAATGGGTCAAAAGAATACTATTGAACAATCAAAAATAAAGAAATAGCAATAAGAAACATCGAGAAACACAAATAAACAAAAGTACAAATGCAAATTAGATCAAATAGTTCAGGGAAACAATAGGAAATGCCACGGAAACAAAGAACTAGCTCCTCATAAGACAAACCATTGAAAAAACATGTGAAAATACCACAAAAAACTTTGAAAGGCTAAAATAATAAGAGGAAACAAGAAAATTGAAAGAACAAAAGAAAACTCAAAAAACCGAGCAAAACCTAAAAAACCGAGAACAGTAATGACCCTGCAAAAAGAAACACAAATCTATTGGAAGAATCTGATAAGAGGAAAGCAGAGGGACACTAATAACAACGTCACAGGTGTTAGGGAAACATCAAAACTAATCTTAACATAAAAATTCCAATAATATTCCTCAAAACCGAAAGAATCAGGTAAAAAACTGAGCTGAACATAATATTACCAACTGTCTACTATACTTCATAGTAGTATTATCAACTGTCAACTATACTTCATAACTTAATAGAAAATCTCAAGATCGGAACAACTGTCTACTATACTTCACAACTTAATAGAAAATCTCAATTGCTCAACATATCCTACCAAAAGACCAATAAACAAAATACGCGTTGTATGATATCAAAAATGGAAAATAAAAAAGAGCATTTTCAGCATATTTTGCTTTTTTATTATTGAAAAGGTAAGAATGCTTTTCAAGCAAGAAAAAAAGTTATGTAAAATATATGGAGATGTGTTAACAACGTCAGTGCCAAATCTGGTTTGCAAAATTTCATTCTGACATTTTTGATATTAAAGATGCACCACATTCTGGAAGTCCAGTTGAAGCTGATGAAGACAAAATAAAGGTACTGATTGGAGCAAATTGCCAAATAATAACATGAGAAATTGCTGTGAGATTGAATTTGTCAAATTTGACTGTTCATGAACATATGAAAAGACTTGATTTCATTTTAAAGCTCAATATTTGGGTTCCACACATTCTCAAAGAGAGATTTGCTCCGTTGCATTGACATCTGTGATTTGCTGCTCAAATGTCAAGAAAATGATCCATTTCTGAGGCAAATCCTAACTGGCAATGAAAAATGGATTATTTACAACAATGTTGAACACAAGCAATCATGGAGAAAAAGAGATGAGCCAAGTCAAAAATAGTGATGCTCTCTTCTTGATGAGATTTCAAGGGAATTGTTCTTTTGAGCTTCTACAGACAATTCCACAATTAATTCGGAAGTGTACTGACACCAATTGGACAAATTGAGTGATTCCATCAAACAGAAGAGGCCAGAAATTGATTGAAAAAAGGTATAGTATTTCACAATGAAAATGCCAAACCTCATACAAGTTTGATGACTTGCCAGAAGCTGTTGCAGCTTGTATGGGATATGCTGTTGCAGCCACCATATTCACCAGATCTGGCACCCTCTGATTATTACTTGTTCCAATCTTTACAGAAATCTTTAGATGGCAAAACATTTAGTTCAAATGATGATGTCAAAAATCACTTGGTTCAGTTTTTTACAAGAAAAGATCAGAAATTCTATGAGCATAAAATCATACTACCACCAGAAAGATGGCAAAATGGTCAATATATAATTAAAATATTTTATATACTATAAAAAATTGTTGTTCGTTTTCATGAAAAAACGAAATTACTTTCCAAACAAAATTCATATTCCAAATAATTCATGCTTTCATATAATGAAATTCCTAATATCAGTTTGATTCCTGAAAGACAGGACAGGAAAAATTCATAAATTTTCTTAAACTACACAATTATAAAGCAATATATTTATGTTCTTTGTTAGAGAATTGCTTGATAATGCATTTAAAAGCTTCATTAAGATATGTTATATATCAGTTTGATCATCTAAATGGTTGTCAGTTAAAAACAGACTTATTTCTAAGAATATATTAGAATTTAATGTATGTCTTGGGGATAAATAGTCCACTGTGATATGATTCATCTTATTTTACTTTAATATTTGAGGACAGCAGAATTTACAGATATTTGAGGAATATTTTGGTCTAAGCCAAAGGCTCAGACACCAGAATGTGGAAATGATTACAGTTGCAAGATATTTCTGATACTAACTAAAGCTGAATTAGATGATAAATTGAATGCAGATTTAGAAGATCTGTATTGGGAATACAGATAATTTGATCATGAACATTTGCTATCACTCACCATCACAAAATCCAGAAGATAGATTTGGGAAACAATAATAATTTGATCATGAACATTTGCTATCACTCACCATCACAAAATCCAGAAGATAGATTTGAATTCATCAAAATTCCACTTGGAAAATGGGTATGTTATGTTCTTTGCTATCAAATATAGTTTCTCTTATATTTTTTATTATAGAAAGAAACATGAAATAAATAATAATTAAAAAAATGATTTGTGTGCATTATTTGACTGTTAATATATTCAGCATATAATTGAAGCATATTATATTTGAAAACAAATTTCATTTTTTACTTTTTGTACTTCTAGGTGATTTCCTTTCTGAAATCTTTACTTTTAATGTATCTTGGTCTGGAATAAATTTATCTTCAAATCTGAGTGCAGAAAGTAAAGAATCTGAATTTTTTCAATTATTTGTTGATAAAAATTTGATTGAATATATCTTTCAAGAAACAAATAAGATTTTATACTAATAAGAATAACAAAAATTTATGGGTAAATTCAATGTTAAATTATTTTTCAGATTTTATTACTATGTATGTACCAGAATTACTATTGCTCCAAACAGCAAATTAAATTCTTGGACTGAAATAAATGCAACAGAAATTTTTTTTTCAACTTCCTTATGAATGTCTCACAGAAAAAAATAGGGGGAAAACGATGGAACAGCCAATTCACTAATAGAAATACCATTTATGAATGTCACACAGAAAAAAATAGGGGGAAAACGATGGAACAGCCAATTCACTAATAGAAATACCATTTATCAATAAATTATTTTTATTGGATAGATTCAAACATCTCTGCAGACTGTCACATTTCAACAGTAACAATTCACAATCTGTAGGAGACAGACTTTTTAAATTGATTTATAGTAGACCATTTCCATCAAAAATTTTCTAATTTATTTATTCCTTTTTAGAATGTTTGCATTGATAGGAGTCAGTTATTTTGGAAAAGGAAGATTATCATTTCATCAATTTATACATCAAAATGCCATAGGTTTGGAGTAAAACTATTCATATTATGGTATTATAAAAGTGGATATATTCAAGACTTTATTATTTATACTTGTAAATATAAAATCCCTTTAAATAAAATATTATTATATTGGATTTCTATACAGAAGTTTTATACATTATTTATACTTTTTATATTAATATTATTTTTTAATATTTCTGTAGATTTCTCTACAAAAAAATTTTGTTGAACAAAAGACTAGGAATATCTGGTTCAGTTGTTAGAATACTACCAGCTAGATATGAAGATGGGTCACACATTATATGTTGATAATTGGTACACAAGTCCAGTATTATTTGAATTTCTACATAATAAAAAATAGGGCTTGTGATACAATAATCATTCATCAACAACATAAAGAACATATAACAGTACATACTGATAAAATTCTTGCAATAAAATGGCATAGCAAACATAATATTACTATGCTAACAATTATATATGAACAAATCTTAATAGAGACTGATAAAATGGATAGACAAACAAAAATATAAGTTTCTATGTACCATAAACTATAATCAAAAGTATGGACTTTGTAGTAAAAGTGACATTCTTATAAGCTCTATGGATACAAAAAAGAGAAACACTAAAATGATATATAAAAGTTTTTTCTACTTTTTAAATTTAACAATGTTAAATGCATACAGGGTGCACCAGCTAAATCCGGACAAATTTCAAATTGAATTTCCCGCCATATTTGACCCTGTGATCGATATTAGTGACGTAGCAAAGGAAAAGATTTTTTTGTATATTTTTGCAATAATTCGCGTAAATATTTCTATTTGAATCAGGGGCGGACCGTTAACTTTGGGGGCTCTGGGCTAACACTGTTTGGGGGCCTACAAAAATTAACAAATGTATGTAGCTGCAACGTTACAAATAAGAGTGCAAATCAGTGGACCCAGTATGTCACGTGATCTTCGGTTTTCCGCTTCGCGCCCTGGCCCGTTATTCTTGTCGGTCCTGTGATCGATATTAGTGACGTAGCAAAAGAAAAGATTTTTTGTATATTTTTGCAATAATTCGCGTAAATATTTCTAATTGAATCAGGGGCGGACCGTTAACTTTGGGGGCTCTGGGCTAACACTGTTTGGGGGCCTATCCAATTAATTCAAATTAACCTAACGATGAGAGCTACGCTAACATAACACGCTTTAGAGGAGCTAGATTTGCACTCCCATTCCGACATTGTCACATTATTTGCATAATTGACAAATGACAAAGTATATTTTGATTTTACCGACTACCGACAGAGCCGATAGATTATTATTTACTGTCATTTAAGACATTGATATTTTATTCAAATCCAATAGTGTTGCAAACCAACGATTTAAACCTTATCTAGATACGAAAAAATTTTATATAATTTATTTTTTCTTAAATTTTTAAATTGTTCTTATATTTTTGACCGCGAAGGAGTCCTTTGATTGAACGGGGCCCTGGGCTGCATCTCATAAAGACTATGCCTAAATCCGCCCCTGATTTGAATGAAATTCACATACGGTATATTATGAAGAATGTCCCTGGAACCCCTAGCCTATTAAAAATGATCACCATTGGATCAAAATATCTAGCTGTCTGCTTGACAAAATGATATTGTGATTTTTGAATGTTGTATTTCAAATGGCGAATAAAATCTATCTTACAAACCAGTACAATTTCCTAATTTTTAATATTATCCATTTCCACATTTATTTTGCTGTTTAAAAATAGTTTTGAATGTTGTAGCATACTAACATTTAACTGGTGCCAATACCCAACACTTTGGGTAATATGGCACCAATCTTCTCAAACTTTTTTTTAATCATTTGAAATTATTTATACTTCTTTAAAAGTCTTCTCCTATTTTTCTATTACTTTAATAATCGTAGTTTTATTCAACACGCGTTTTATTTCTAATAATAATGTTAGCTTTGACATGTTTTTTCTAAACATGTCAAAGCTAACTTTTTGAAAGAAAATGTTGTCATATCCCACCAGCTTACTCCTACGTTTTAAAGAACTTTTTCATAGTGATTTCATAAATGTTGTGGATTTTCTGTTTAGTTTAAAATTTAAACCGATTGATTATTCGTGTGGATACACGGAACTAAATTTATTTTTTAAGTAATAACGTCATATGACTTATCATTTTGATTATTGTTGAATCGAGGAATATTTTTAAATCTTCATTATTTATTCAACGTTGTGTTTTAAAATAAAGTGGATTTGATCTTTGTATAAGTATGGAAAAATTATACGCCAAAAATATTCGAATAACTTATTATATCATAAAAAATACTATATAATATGTATATTTACTGCAAGTAGAAGGAAAAAATAATTTACAATTGAAAGAACATGAAAATTACTACTTATCCAAATGATGTTCTTATTGTTACAGTATTTCATATTGCCAGAAATAAACAAAACATTTTCTTCTTTTTTTATGTTTTTATATATTGCTCCAACTTTTTATTATTAATAGTGAATAAAAATAAAAAAATTTTATTACACATCGACATTAATCTGTTGGTTGTATTTTATATTTTTCTTTAGAAATCGATAAAGTTTGCATTCCAAGTAAAAACACTTTCCTAATAGCTAATTTTTTAAATAATTTATCATTCGCTAACATTTTTATGCACTTTTCATTAACGTGCTTCCACTAAAAATTCCGTATTTAAGACGGTGTAAAAGCTATCGTAAATAATTTACGATATTAATCCAATTAAGACAAGTAAAATTAGCGGCGGTACTTATAAATTTCTTTCTTTGACATAAATTTGTGGATATAAAACGCGATGCGTATCGGCCATAATCTACTAATGAGTAGTAGTCGAGAATCCTGAATTAATACTACTCCACATATATTTCTGATGACCGTACAATTTAAGAACATACATTTTTCTTGATTTGTACGCCATCAGACTGTTGTCCACATTAGGATGGGTGAGTAGTCGAGAATCCTGAATTAATACTACTCCACATATATTTCTGACCGTACAATTCAAGAACATACATTTTTCTTGATTTGTACGCCATCAGACTGTTGTCCACATTAGGATGGGTCCTATATTTCGCATGTTTACTGTATAGATAAAATTTGTTTTATAAAATTAGAATCATATCTCAAATATACAGGATGTTCTGTTGAAGCGGCGACAAACTGAGAGGAGCGATTGTAGACATCAAGAGGAACCAAAACTGCCATGAAACATGCTATCGCAAACCACGTTTAGTCGGTGAAATTACAAAAATACTTATGCAGGGTCTGACGTCGAGCGGGGACGACAAACAGTACAATAATAAGTACAAAAACATTTATTTGATAGCATGTTTACAAGTACTTATGCAGGGTCTGACGTCGAACGGGGACGACAAACAGTACAATAATAAGTACAAAAACATTTATTTGATAACATGTTTACAACATAGTCTGTGGTACAGAGTACAATGCCGGAAAGGGGACGATAAGAAATTATTACAGGAGTTGTTCAAATTTTTGGATGCGTTCTACGTCAGACCCTGCATAAGTATTTTCGCGATTTTCACCGACTAAACGTGGTTTGCGAGAGCATGTTCCATGGCAATTTTGGTTCCTCTTGATGCCTATTATACCTCCTCTTAGTTTGTCGCCGCTTCAACAGAACACCCTGTATTTTTACCTAAAAGTAAGAATCTCAATGAATCCGAATCGAGATTGAATATGACTAAAATCTATCTGAATGATATTATCAGAAAAAGTTTTTGAAACATTATGAAAGTATCTGTAAACTTATGGAATATTCCAGAACTATCTACAACACACAGAGTTTGATATAAAATAGGGGGATTTTCCAGCTGAATTGATTTCTGTTCTAACTTGATTTAGAAATACTGCTACTCTATTGCTTCAATTTGATCATAAATTGAAAATAAGTTGTGTTTTTTATTATAAATCCAATTATTAATTCAAATATTATTTTGATAGTATTTTGGAAAATTAAAATATGCTTTTAATACTTACTTAGTTCACGTAACAGGAAAAGTTTTTAATCAATTAAAACGTTTTAGGCTTATCTTAGAGGCCCTCATCAGTATTCTCTTACTCAACATATATTTTAGAATAAAGTCTTTATTCTAAAATATACGTTGAGTAAGAGAATACTGATGAGGGCCTCTACGAAAGGCGGAAAATCTTTTCCTGTTACGTGTACTAAGTAAGAATTAAAGATTATTGATAAAAACAGGAAGTGCTAAAAAGCTATAGTAAAATATGGCCATCCATCACGGATCATTAATCCAAATGAACATGAACTTGATGATTATATTACAGATAAAAATTTTACATAAATCAAGTTATGATATATTTTATTGTTTGAAATGTCAAAATTTCAAACAATAAAATATAGATCATCATTACTTGATTTTTGTAATCATTAACATGATTTTAACATTGTTTTTTTCATGGTTAATATAATATACAGTATTTTAAATAGAAACAACAGATTCTTGCGCAAAAAGTCTGTTGTTCAATTTTCATTATTGACAGTACAGTAGAGCAATTTGGTAGAGCCTTATAACGGAAAATTTATACAAAAAATTTAGCTAAACATGTTTTATTTAATGGAATCGATATCAATATCAAAGATCAAAATAACATTATCAAAAATACTTATCCAATTTGCCAGTTATCATATCCACGATTTGATCATGTTAAATAAAATATGTATGATGAAAGTGGCTGTTTATGTAAACATCCTCGTTGTTTTCTGATAAGCTTCAAGTATACTGCAAACAATTATTTCAAGCTGTCTCTGCTCCAGAGGAATATTTATAAAATGTAGTTGTGTGCCATTATGTTTCTCTCAATTCTTTACTAATTATCCCTATTGTACAAAATTTTTATTTGAAGGTATCTTTAAGAAAAAATTCTTAGTAAGGACGATAAAAGTAATATAAAAAATTTTATAAAATTTAGGAAAATTATATTTCCTACTGTTTCTTGTGAGCACAATGTTAAATTCAGCAGAAGTAGATCTAAATATAAAGTTCTAGATTTTAAAAATCTAAACTTAAATTTTTGAGTTTATAATAATGAAATCATCAAAAGCAAAATATTTATATTATCTTAAAGTATATAGCCTATAGTATATGTACTATAACTTGTATATAGTACTACTTGTATAGTACTATAAGTATATATACTATAAGCACATATAAGCACATATACTGTATATACATTATATATATTTTAAGATAATTTAAATATTTTGCATAAGTATATATACTATAAGCACATATACTGTATATACATTATATATATTTTAAGATAATTTAAATATTTTGCTTCTGATGATTTCTCTTTTATAAGCTTAAAAATTTAAGTTTAGATTGTTAAAATCTAGGATTTTATATTTATATCTATTTCTGCTGAATTTAACATTATGCTTACAAGAAACAGTAGGAAATACAGTAATCCCTTGTTTAACGCGGTTAATTGGTTTCACAGAAACTTCACGTTAAACGAATCGTGTTATACGAGACTCACATTACATATAAAGAAAGGTTAGGTTAGGTTCTGAAGCCGTGTTTCGTTTTTAATTACAAAAATAAAATATATTTTGCAATAAGAAAATTTTATATTTAAATCAGATAATTTATGTAACTTAAAAAAAACTTAATATGAAATTATAAAAATTAAAAATTGTACTTGCATTTCATTACACGTAACCCATTAATATTCACACATTCCCACGTAACAGATGGAATAAAAAGCATTTTTAATCCTCATCACTGTCTTCGAGAATAAAATTTGTAAACCGCGTTATATCAAAATCGCGTTGTGTGAGTACCGCATTAAACGAGGGATTACTGTATAGATATCTAAATTTTACTAAATCTGTTATATTATTTTTATCATCTTTAAAAATTTTTTCTTAAAGATACCTTTAGATAAAAATTCTGTACATTAGGAATAATTAGTAAAGAATTATGAGAAATATAATGGCACACAACTATATTTTATAAGTATTCCTCTGGAGCAGAGAGAGCTTGTATTAATTATTTGCAATACATGTATACTTGCAAAATTGTTTGCCGAATATGCTTTGAAGCATATTCGGCAAACAAAGAGGATGTTTATATAAACAACCACTTCTTTCAAACATATTTTATTTAACAAGATGAGATATTTTGGATATGATAACTGGTAAGTTGAATAAGTGATTTCTTTTTGATAATGTTATTTCGATTTTTCATATTGATATCAATATATATATATATTAGTAATATTATTTTGTATAATCTGTAGCAGATATATGATACAGATTATACAAAATAATATTACTCTTAAAATTTGGGTAATGATATAATGTATTCTACATTAACAAATATCAACATCTGTTGATAGTTTCATATTCAGATAATAATTATCATAAATCAGGAAAAATCTGTTGACTTTACAAATTCGTGTCATTATTTCTTATAATTTCCCTTCCAACTATCATAATTTTAGGAAAACAAACTTAAAATATTGCAAAATTAAAAATTCCACTCTTGTTTATAAATTAATTCATGTATCAAAAAAGATTATAGAATTTATAAATTTTTATAAGCACAACATAGAAATTTAACGTTACTATATATATTCAACATTTTCATATACAGTACTCTACTCTATTTCCACTTATACATAAAAATATTTTCTTGTGGTAATATTTAAGAATCCTTGATATAGACCAGATTGATATAGACTATTGCGTGGTAAATAATGGGCGAAGTATGAATTATCTTTTGAACATTAATAAAGCAAATATAGTGAAGCAAAATTGATATTCTATTAGATAGATTTCCAGTTATAATTATCATAAGTTGCCAATAATCAGGTGGATATTTTTCTGTACGTTTGAAATAAAAACTTTTCGGGTTCGATATTTTATTACCCACACATAAAATTTATCGTCATTAACTTTTCAAAGAGAAATAATTAATTTAAACAATTGTGATTCTACTATAGTCTAGAATTATCCTAACATATGAGTAATCGTACTGTCAACGAAAAGAAATCATAAATTTATTTTTTTAACAATTATCTTCGCATAAAATAAATCAATAACAGTTTATCATCAATTACTAGTAATTCAGCTACACGCAGTTATATAGATTAATTAATTTAGTTACATTAATTCAAAATGTAAATGATATACAATATATCATTTGCCTTGTTACATTATTTACATAATATTGTATAATAATGTAATGCTAGTATTTTATGAGGATTAACCTGCATTAGAGATGCTCCACAACTGATTACATGATAGTAATAAATTAATAAATAATAAAATAATTATTTTTTCATGTAAAATCTTTCTTGGTTGCATACATTTTTAAAGAATTTTTGTCAATTATTGCATATCAATTAAAAGAATTAAGTTTTAAATTAAGAAAGGAAATTAAGTGTCATCGTTCGATCAACTGCTTCAAAAACAGGACATTAAGTTGTTTAAGGACTCGTTAATGGGGGAAAATAACACTGGATATTTGGAACTCAGTATCCCACAACAGATAACAAGGCACAATAGGTTATATAATATTTCAATGGTGCGTAACAACAAACGTATGAACTTATATCGGATCCGAGCTGAAAGAACTGTTAATGATTTTTGTATAGATCTGTTTATGTAGGGGTTATCTACAAAGGACATACTGCAATATCAAAACAGTAATAAAATCAGGAAGCTAATAAAACAGCAAGTTAACTACAAGAACAGTTAATGATTTTTGTATAGATCTGTTTATGTAGGGGTTATCTACAAAGTACATACTGCAATATCAAAACAGTAATAAAATCAGGAAGCTAATAAAACAGCAAGTTAACTTAATTAAAACGCTTCAATATTCTAAACTAAAATTTACAACTTATTCCTAAGAATTTTAACAACGAAAAAAAATTCATACCAGTATTTATTAATCTCTCAATAATTCAAATTTAAATAATTTTATATATATAAATGTATAATTTAGCTATTTTAGTTATAACAATCAATAAGAGAAATATTAATCTTGTTTTTCAAATATGTACAGTATATAAGAAACAAACAAGCAGTATATAACCATGCATTTATTTTTGAAAATTGAGGATAACATCGTTAACTTTATTTGCAATATAAGAAAACAAGATAGAAAATTCATTCCAATGTAACTGTTCTATACAAAATGTCAAAAGTTTTAAGAGAGGGGAAAAAAGAGATTTATTTTCAGAAATCACAAATGAGGTTGAAACACCGACCGTTTCATATCGTTAAATATATCCATTTAAACTTCCGGAATGTCTATCGAGAACGAAATACGAGGTTAAAACACCGACCGAGCCATTCGAATCGTTTCATATCGTTAAATATATCCATTTAAACTTCCGGAATGTCTATCGAGAACGAAATAATCTCCATAATAATTTTAGAATTGTGTAATTTTCAAAACAAAAATCCATAACAATATTTGATAGAATTCTTTATACTCTTCCTTCGTTTAGTTCTTTATAGTAAGATTGATCTCAACAACTGCTATGTGCAACTGATACCCTATGCGACTGATTCTACAGGTTTACCTATTTAAATTGCGAAAAAATGGTATCGATCTATAGGGTTTCGAGAGTCGCAAAATATCCCTAATGAACTAGGGGTCAAAGTTCAAAAGTTAACAAGATATAGAGGCTAAAAGTTTCACCGACAGCATAGGCAGCAGAGTGCGGGAACGGGATGCGTCGCGCTGCGCACCATAGCGAGGCGTATCGCAAACCGCATGCACTGTGAAACTTTTAGCCTCTACATCTCATTAACCTTTGACTTTTGATCCTTAGTTCATTAGAGATACTTTGCGTGTCTCGATCTCCCTATCGATCGGTACCATTTTTTTGCGCCCTAGTTCATTAGAAATACTTTGCGTGTCTCAATCTCCCTATCGATCGGTACCATTTTTTGCTGGGTTTTGCAATGTTTGCAATTGTATCACGAAGGTAAATTTTTGTTTAATAAATTCTGTTATTAAGCCAGAATTTTATTTTTTCCTTAAAATTAATTTTGTCTTCTAAAAACAAAGAAAAACGTATGCAGTTAAAATTTGTTAAAAGAGATATTAACGTCTGTAATAATGAAACTGTAATTATCACCGTTTTAATCCTTCACTAACCCAATTACGATAGCTTCCTGACATTGTTGGGTTTATATAGTTAATGCCAAAAGATGTATTGACAGTAATCTTCCAAGCTAAATGGTCATTTGAGAGGGAACAAATTACATTAAAATTATTTCTATTATGGTTTCAAGGGCTAAAATTTGGCTTGATAATTTAGGTTTATTTGAAATGAATAGCCGTTAACCTTTGACTTTTGATCCTTAATTCATTAGAGATACTTTGCGTGTCTCGATCTCCCTATCGATCGGTACCATTTTTTTGCTGGGTTTTGCAATGTTTGTAACTGTATCACGAAGGTAAATTTTTGTTTAATAAATTCTGTTATAAAGCCAGAATTTTATTTTTTCCTTAAAATTAATTTTGTCTACTAAAAACAAAGAAAAACGTATGCAATTAAAATTTGTTAAAAGAGATATTAACGTCTGTAATAATGAAACTGTAATTATCACCGTTTTAATCCTTCACTAACCCAATTACGATAGCTTCCTGACATTGTTGGGTTTGTATAGTTAATGCCAAAAGATGTATTGACAGTAATCTTCCAAGCTAAATGGTCATTTGATGAGGGAACAGTTACATCTGAGGTCAATGTACAAGTGATCTACATAGATACGGTAAACAAGTTCTTAAATAAGAACTAATCCCCTACCTTTCTGTACTCTTCATCAATATCGTCTCCATCGGGTTTCTCGGTATTGTTCTCTTCTTCCTACAGAAAAGAATAATTTTTAGAACGAATTTAAGAATTTTTTTTGAGCGAAGTAGTTTAATGCGATACTTACTTGTATATCTAGTTCTAATCTTAAATCTTCTGCGAAAGAACTGTAAGGATTCCCCATAGTGCTGAGTCGCTGAAGAAATTCTCTTAATTCGTGGCACATGAGCGAATTTTGAGTAAAGTCCTGATGACACAACGTCACCCACTCGTAAAGCAATCTCAGGACAACGCGGTGAATTTGCAAAATGTCGACAGGTTTGACAGTGGGAATATTTGATGCATTCTGATTAGTGTTAACTAGAAAAATGAGATAAAAAATGATTAACCGTCAAAATTTTCCGCAAAGATGAAATTACTAAATCTAGAAAAAAGTTTTTGATATGAACAATCTTGTAAATTTAATTATCAATTTTTTCTCACGGCTATCTTGTCAAAAAGTAATTCGATACTTAACACAATAATTTTACTTATGTAAGACTTGTGATTCACGGCAAGGACATCATTAACAATTAGCATTATACTTCAAGAAAGAAAAAAGTTCACGTATTATATTAAAATTAAATTTCGTCATATCGTATGTCTGTAAAACGAGTATTGTATTGTTAAAAATTGCTAATTTTTGATATGTAATTTCTTTTTAGTTAATAATAAAAGTGAGAAGTGTTTATAGAATTCACAATTAAATTCTGTATATATTACACTCAAAAGATTTATGTTAACACTATTTTCTGCATTATATAAATTTCAGCAAACTCATAATCTGCATAAGTATGATGTTAAAAGAATAACTGATATAATATGCAACAAAATTTTGCTTGAAATTTATACGATGTAAAATTTGTTATTATATTACACTCTAATACAATACAGCACATATTATCGAATTAAATGATTATTATTTAAATTTAATCCAATAGATGGCGCGATATGTTATCGATCTATATTACAGTGAATGTATGGTATATAAAGAACACGATACATTACTGTACGATTCCTGCTTTATAATGTTACTGGAGATAGAGAATTAATAATTTCAAAATTTTAAACACTTATTATTTTATTTTTCTAGTGCTTAAAATTAAGCAGTGTGGAAAAACTTTTACTGTCTTTTTTATTTTAATTACTGTATTATAAAACTTTTTTTTTCAAATATTGCTTGCCTGTCAAAAATGGCATACAGTATTCAATTTTAATTTTTTTATATTCCAGACTTTTTTAGATAATTTAAAAAATTTACAGTATAAAAATTTATATTTTAATTAAAAAAAAAAAAATCGAAATTAAAATACTAGAAATTCAGATGGAATTTATTTCATTTATTATATTTATTTATTTATTTCTAAAATAAAGAATCAAAAATCCATGGATAGTTGAATTACCATTAAAACACACAAATATAAACGTGTTTAAAATGTAGTACTGTAAATGTATTATAAATTTAGCTATTAACAGATCAATATTCTAAATTTAATAGGGTAAAGACAGGAGAGATGGCGAGCTAAGTATATTCACATTGTGGAGCCAAGATGACATTGTGGTAATGATTATGGCATACAGTAACTGCCATTTATTTGTTTGAACAGTGTAGAAGCTGATGTGTTTTATCTAAGATAATTACAAAAAATCCACATTAGGATAAAAGCGGGAGAGATGGCACACCTTTTTTTGTTTACTGATAAAATTATTAATATTCATAATCAAAAATTTTTATTATTCAAAATAGCTTACATGGAACCATATGCAAAAAGTAATGCCAACAATTAATTAAAAATGAAAAAAGTTGAAAGAATTGTTTATTTTATTACTTTTTTCATTTTGCTTAACTAATTTTTGACATTATTTTTTGCATATGGTTTTATGTAAGCTATTTTGAATAATAAAAGTTTTTGATTATTATTATTAATAATTTTATCAGTAACAAATAAAAAATGCGCTATCTCTCCCCCGGTTTTACTCTAATAGGGAGAAAGTTATTTTGTATGCATCATAGTTTTCAATGATGATGTTAGATATAATGCAATTTGCACTCGAAAGAAGCATATATTATATGATATTACTTTTAAAAAAGAGTTTATTAAAATCTACTGTTTGTGTAAGTCTATAAAATATGTAAGCATTAAAATTTATATTTAGACTTAATATAAATTTAGAATTACATGATTTTATTTATTTCAAATAAAGCATAAGATAAGTGGAGCAACTTTCCAAAAAATTTTTATAGAATTTTTTTTTTATAATTCTATATGAGAAATGAATTTTTGTTCAAAAATAATTCCTCCTAAGAACTATAAATTGCTCTTTTCTATCCTTTTATTGTGTTTAGATCGTGCCACATCTATGAAGTAGCAAGATTCTAACAAAAAAAAAAGGAACGAAAAAAAAGGAACTGATATAAAATCATGTTTGTAGATGTGCGAGTCCGGCTTTATGATGTTTACAGTGCGATCGAAATGGATTTACATAACATGAAAACATCAGATGGGTATTTTCGTTGCAATCCACCATCTTGTTTTTAAATAGATTTTCCTCAGATGTTTAAAAAAGTAGACTCCATTAGTCGTATGTAGAATATCTCGTTTGCATCAGCAATTTTATCCGTGGCAAGTCTACGAGTACGTTAGAGAATAGACTCTGTTTTTGGTGATTCGATATTATTTTCTAGTCATGCATTTACCTTTATTTTTATCAATAATAAGGGTGCATTTATAACGAGAAGTATTACCTGATGGGACTACTGAAGAACTTTTATTTGTGGAAGTATAAGTGCCTTCGGTTGTAGCACTGCGGATTAAAGGCCCGTGGGCGTGAGAACCAGGAAGTTGAAGCGAATTATGAAAAGTCACTCGAGGCACAGAACAGGATCTCGGACGTGCTACGGAAGCAATGACATCCGAATTTCTGGATGTAGGCTACGGATTGTGTGATTAAACCATTGTTATATGACTGCATTAAATTAAAAATAATCTTTTAATTAAAAATCGACAATACCTGAATTTCAAATTGTGGAAGATTTTGGATTTCGCGCTGGAAGGCTAGAATTGTTTCTTCGTTTTCAGCGGGTGAACGTGTACTTTCTGTATACTGCTGCTTGAATTTCTTTCTTTTCAGGCTAGAAAACCTGAAACTTCTTTTAACGTAAGATATCGGAGAAATCGGTGGTGTAGACTGCCCTTCTTCTTCGGCGGAAATGGGCATTTTCTGCGATTCCGGTGTTTGAATAACGACTTTGTTATGATCGGTTTTAGGTTGTTGCGAAACGATACAATTTATACTCAGATTAACTTTCCTTCTGCTTCTGAGAGTTTCTTCGTTCTCTATCAAACTAGAATTACTTTTGTTATCGACCGATATCATGCTAGACTTGGAAGAAGTTCTGATAACGCGATTTTGAATCGGGCATCCGAGTAATCGATGCATTAAAAGTCTGATAACTAATAATGGATGTATAACTAATGGTAGTCCGGAAAGAAAATAAATGGTGCTTCCTCTTGCCATATTCCAAGAAATACCCGAATCTGAATAGAAAAAAATGTATTTGAATTAAAATTCTAATAGTTTTTTATATTATTGCCGCCATTACGGTTATACCTCTTTGATGTTGGCTGATGATGTCTCCACTTTCCCAAGTATCTTCTTTTTTCATTCTCTTCTAAAAAAGAAGGAATGTTGTTTATTTTAAAACCAGTGAAGGGAATGAATTTTTTTCATTAAGAAATTCTTTCTTACCTCGACATCCTTTAACAATTCTAAGATAATGGCTTCTAGAGAAGCCGCGGCTATCTGGTTGTTGCTATTGGCGATAATAGATGGTGCCAACGATGTCTCCATAATGTAAGTATCCTCGTTGGAGTCCATCAAAGGAGTCGGGGGAGGAACCGCCTCCTCTATGCGGAAATATAATAGAAGCAATGTTAGACGATTATCCATCAAACAACAGAAGGACTCGATCGTTTCCTAATCTGCGTTGCAGTTAATTGCTTATAGGATGGATCGTTACTTTCACCTGTTGTCTTTAAACGTGCTCAGTTAAAACTAATTGCATTATTAACATAATTTAGCAATAACCCAAATATTCTTCTACGTGAAAGTAGAGAATTTTTCTTTTCTTTTTACAATTTGACATTTAAGAAAAATCGATTATTAAAGAAACGAGTGGAAAAAAAAAATCGAATACTCACCGAGCAAATCAAAGAGATACACTTTTTGTCTTAGTCTCTGTTCTAATCCCATATAAATTAGAATTCTGGCGGCGTGGTGCTTCACATACCGGGCATATTTGGTACTGTGGTTTGTGTAGTACCACTCGTCAGAAGGCAGCACCAATTGAGTGAGGTTATCGGTCAGATCGGATTCAAGCAATACTGGATGGTGAGATGGATCTAAGGCCAAGGTAGCCACAGTTTGAAGTATAAGGCAGAGTAATTGCTAGAATGATGGAAAGTAATATACAGTTTAAATTTCACATTAAATCAAAATAAGAAATTTACCTTTTTATAAAAATTTCATTGATATGGGTAAAATCAAATAAACTTAAATCTCTCATCGTGCAGATAATTTAAAAACGTTACTTATATATAGAACCTTACAATGTTTGTACTTTTCCTAAGATAGAGATAATGATTCTTCTATAATTGAAAATTTGAAAAAAAAAATCGATTAATTGACAATAAAATCGATTCAAACATCCAAGATGGTATCTAAAAAACTGGCTTTTTACCTGACAAACTTATTCAATAAATAAACGTTCTGAATAGCAGTATTTTGAGAAAAATTTCTTCCCGATTCCCAGTATTCAAGAGCCTCTAAAACAGTGATTCTCAATTTTTCTCCACTCCCCTTTTCAACTTAGTTCAGAATATAATTCCCCTCTTACCAAGATAGCCTAACTCAAATTTGGATTCTGCCCTTATCTATATATCATACGACAATTATAATTAGAATTAAATTTGGCCCTTAAGATTAAATAAAAAACATTATTTATGATAAAAAAAAACATTATGTCAAAAAAGTTTATAATGGACATTTTATTTTATCTCATTAGTGAGTCCGATTCCCCCTCAAACGCTAAAATTCCCCGTTTAAGAACCATTGCTTTAAAATCCCCCTGTTGAGAACCATTGCTCTTATTTAAAATTCTCTTATTTATTTATTAGGGCAATCTCGATTAAAACATTATGTCAAAAAGTTTATAATGGACATTTTATTTTATCTCATTAGTGATTCCGATTCCCCCTCAAACGCTAAAATTCCCCGTTTGAGAACCATTGCTCTTATTTAAAATTCTCTTATTTATTTATTAGGGCAATCTCGATTCTCTTCTAAAATTCCATTTTATGCTAAGAATAAACAACGAAAGTTTAAAAAATTAAGTGAAATGATTACGCTCCTTATAGCCAATAAAATTTAAGTTTTATTAAATATACTGTATATCTTCACAAACTAACTTTTTCTCAAAATAGTGATCGGTTTTGTAACGATGTTCGTAACCATTATCATATAATTGCGTAACAATTCGCTTGAATGCTTAATATAGAGATATTAATATGATGTATAATGTTATGTAGAAGAGAAAAAAATGGGGTCATTCAGGTATATCAAAA
Organism: Olivierus martensii; assembly: GCA_000484575.1. Lineage (NCBI taxonomy): Eukaryota > Metazoa > Arthropoda > Arachnida > Scorpiones > Buthidae > Olivierus > Olivierus martensii. The sequence goes on from AYEL01078201.1 coordinate 120,748, forward strand.
CATTGTCAACAAATATCAATTTGTGTCCAATTACAAGAAGAACAAGTTATTTCCTGTCTTAATTGAATCGATATTTAATATCTACTCTTCATACAAGAATACTTTTTTATTTTTTGCCTAAAGACATGACAGAAAATAATTGAAAGACCTTATTTTCTATTTATATCTAACACAATTAGAAAAAATAATTAAAAGACGACTTACAGGATCGTGGGTTGAATCTAAGGCAGCAACTAAAATCCTTAAATGACCATCTTGCATTAATTTCTTTTGGCCTTCTTCTGATTGACTAATGTATAGTAAAGATCGGGCACTCAATACCTGAAGACAGTGATAGCTGCAATGACGCCACCTAAGAAAGAGAGCAATGTTATAAATATGTTTATTACATATACAGTGCTAGCAAGTAAATACGGGGAAGTTACCTGTGACTGGGAGTGCAATGTTGTCTAGTTCCTACGACTCTTTTGTGAAGAGTGATAGCATTGTTAAGAATATTGAGCATGAGGTCGATTCCTTGATCAGTCATGATATCTAAAACCGATTCGTTGACTTCGATTTCTTCTTCGTGTTCTGTTACGGGAATATTGGGTTCGCTGGTAGAACCTTGTTCTTTCGAACCTATTTTCCATCCGTGACTCCACCACTTGGCATCTGAACTTCTTGCACGCGTAAATTTCCAAGGCAATACGTGAGAAGAACAACTCGGAGTTGTGGGTTGGACTCGATGATTTTCTTTGAAACTCGACGAATGGCGAAAATGTGGAGAGTGGTGGACTTTAATGCTGGTTCCCGTTTTTACTTTACATCTGGCCACGCCGTAAGACACGCATACGTCGATAATTTTATTGAGGATCAGCAGTGCCGTGTACTGAAGAGCTTGACCACCACGAAGGTAACCAATTGAGACTCGAACTAACTGGCACAGCTGAAGACTCAAGCATTCTTTCTTTTTGTTGGATAGATGATCGTGTGCGTGCTCTTCGATTATTGTCTGCGAATAGAAAAGATAATTATTCCATTTAAAGTTGAAAAAATTATTTTGTTCGTATCTGTTTCCATGCATTTTATTGGCCAACTGTAATTCACATGACTAGAAGCTCAATTCGTATTTTCATTGGAAGCTCCAGATCACGTGATATAACAATGAAAAATGGCAACTCTAGCATAAAATAAATCGGTTGCATAGTTATAAAAGCAGGTTCTTCTTTATCAAGGTTTGATCTATTTTAATTATTAAAATTCTCATATTTTTATGGTTAGCATATAATCTGCATCGATGATTAATTTATTTTTTGTGCATCTTCTTTTTCTTTTATATATCGAATGGGGCATTGTTACCTTATCTAAAATTAAAAGAATTGTTCTAAAAATAAAATTTTCTCGGATAAAATTTTATAATATGCCGAATTTTCCTTTTTTTTAATATTTAACCTACTTGAACATTCAAAAATCCATTCCGTTCTTACTCATATTACATATCGAATAAAAATATTCTTCTAGGGTAAATATTGAAGTAGTTTTTTATATAATGAAAAAAATTCGAATAAAATATTTTTCTGTATAATCTTTTTTATTGAAAATAAATTTTAAAATATGTAAATAATTATACTTATCGATAAAAAATATAACAGAAATTATGCTTGGACGTATTTTAAAATTTGGTTCTCTTTTTCCAATATTTAAAAAATTAATTTACTGTTTATATCTTACGTTATAAAAAATGTTTTTTGTTGACGTTACGGCTTTTATCATTCCAGCATTCTACTAATATAAATAAATAAACAGCAACACAAACAATAAAGTTCGTGTAAAGAATGATCTCTTCTGAAGTTAACGTTTTTATAAGAGTATTAAATAATATATTTATTATTAAACGGGTCTAGGCTGGAACATAAAAATGTCAAATTATCGGAAGAAATATTTCGAATTTTAAAATTTCTCGATGGCTTTTTACAGAGATATTTTCAGAGAGGAAAAAAAAAAAAAAGATAATTCTTTGGTCTTAGAAATTCTAGATCATTCATCCACTTTTCCAATAATCCAAGCATTATTGTACTCGAGCACAAATTCCCCCATTTTTGACATCAGCCAAACCTTGACACGATAGCAATTTATGTAACAGTAAAATTAGTTCTAATTTATAAAACTTTATTATATTTTTATTTATTTATAAACTTACAAAGCGTGCTTAATAAACTAACTTAGCATCTGAAATATTTGTAAAAAACAATAATATTTTAAATTTAAGTAATAACTAAAGTGACCAGATTTTCTGAATTTCAACCCGGAACGCTCTAGAGCAGTGGTTCTCAACCTTTTCATAAATGCGTACCACCAAAATCAAAATTCAACAATTTCAGTACCACCAACAAAAATATGTCTCATATACAAATAAGGAGCCAAAATTATACACGTACTACAAGTCATGTCTCACGTACTACTGCTGGTACGCGTACCAGAGGTTGAGAACCTCTGCTCTAGATATTGGAGGCAAGAGTGTATAAGATGTGAGGTTGGATAAAATCCAAAAAAAATTTTTTTTTGAAAAATAAGATGACCATATTCTTATATATAGTAAAAGTTGGGAAGGATAATTTTTCAGAAGCTAATTTTTTGAAATTAAATCTAGTTAACCTTTTTTCTTTTACCTTTTTTTTTAATATCAACTATTTTCTTATAAGTAAAAAACAGGACAACCCAAGACATTTTTTCAAGCCGGGACAAAGACTCAAAACCGGGACCGTCCTGGCTAATCCGGGACGTCTGATCACTTCAGTAATAACTAATGCATTAAATTAATTCTTAAAAAATGTGGCAGAGAGTATTTTATAGCCGTATAATTTATAATTTAATATTTTTTCTATAAAAGACATACTTTATTTTTTAAATTTATAAAACTTAATTTTGTTTATCTAATTTTATTTCACATTTTGACATTATCAGACGTAGAAATTTTAGATGTGCGAAATAATCCGAATTAGATTTTCATTTTTTTTTTAACTTAGAAAGTAATCGCAGTTGAAAATTTTTAATATCTTTTTTTACTTTTTAATATTTCTGACTTGTTGAAGTGTAAAGGCTGTTACCTTTCGTGATTTTATATAGCGTTATTAGATTCTATATAATACTCTCTTGCCACACAATACGGCAAAGAAAGGATAAACGTTAAAGCTATAACTTAGCAAGTTTTCTTCACCGGAAAAAAGTATCTTACTAGTAATAATTTATTGAGAAGAGACGCTACTGGTCGATAAAATTTCTCTCCGTCCACCTGATTGGTCAACTCTATCATATTTGCCAAATGGTTTTGCATTCCTATCAAGATGGATGTCAAACATTCGGGATTTGAAGCCATTTTAGTGAGAACCTGTAAACTGCTTTCGATTTTTTCTGCATGATTTTTATCACCTGTATATATACAAAAAATAAAAATATATATATATTGAAAGCTGTAAATTTCGTCATAAATTACAAATTATATATCAATATATGTATATAAAAATTTTAATGATATATCAATTTTGAACTAATAAATATATATTAAAAGCTGTAAATTTCGTCATAAATTGCAAATTATATATCAATATATGTATATAAAAATTTTAATGATATATCAATTTTGAACTAATTTTTACATGTACGTGTTGTTAACCTTATTTTAAATCGATTAAATTAACTTATTTAGAGATTTGTTCGAATTAATTGCAGGATGCAATCGATAACAGAAACATTATTAAAAAATTAGATTCGATTGTATTACTTTCCTACACAAAAAAACGACCGTACTCGGGTCAACTTGATCACATATTTCCCTGATATTTAATTAAGCATGCATATAGCACGTGTTGCAAAAGTTAACAGAATTTAACACCTTCAAAACATGTGTAAAATAATTCAACTGCTAACTCAATATAACGAACTTATATCATACATTTTTTACGTTATTCTCAAATTTTGGCGTAGAAGTACTTTTCATCAATGGCGTACCCAGAGGGGGCGATCTACTCCGGGCACCAAGCTGAATGGAGGGCCAAGAGTTTGGAATATCATTACTATTCACCAGATATTTGTATAATTTTCAGTTCTTAAAAATTGTTTAAGAAAATGTGTGTTGGAAGTTAAACAGATGTTTTTTGGAGGGAGAGAGGGGACCAAAAAATGCCGCATGGGATACCAAAGATTCTGGATACATCACTGCTTTTCACAGTTCCTTTTTGCGTTTGTGTCGGGCGTTGGAAGTTAAACAGATGTTTTTTGGAGGGGGAGAGGGGACCAAAAAATGCCGCATGAGATACCAAAGATTCTGGATACATCACTGCTTTTCACAGTTCCTTTTTGCGTTTGTGTCGAACTTTTTTAAAGTTTCAGGTCCGGTTCTGGCCAGCAAAAAAACTGAAAAGTATTCATTACTTTCTGCGTATGACGTAAAGTCAAATTTTAAAAATGTTTATAATCGATTGGCTAACAGAAACTGAGAACTTTAAAAAATATTTTGAACCAATCCTAAATATTGATCTTTAAAGAACGTCTCGTTTCTCGAATGTTTTTTTTTTTTATTTTTTATTTTTTGGTAATAAGAATAAATCGGTTATAGTGGCAATAAAACTGTGCTTACGATATCCAATATTCGAATTTACTGCATATCGCGAGACTTCGAACTGGAAATAATTTAGCCGCGTCACGTGACTGTCCGCCATAAAGCATCGATAAAAGTGTAGTCGTGTCGCGAAGTAATGCGTCGTATCTCATTTTATAACGAAGTCGACGTTTCGATATTTATACTCGCTTTAACGATTATCAGTGAGGTTTCAATCAGCATTTTTTCCGTAATCCGTACAAATTTGAATTTAATGAAAGCGTGGAAAATATATACGAACGTTTAACATTATCCAGAACTTAACTTTAAAGGATATCGACTATCGGTGGGTCGATATTCATATCTAGAAACAGACTACGTTAACTGGATTAGTTAAGCAAATATTATTTGACGACAGATTACAAATTTGTGTGCATTTTTCTTCAAAAAGAATGAAATGACGACACAATGATGTAGATTAGGAATTAATAGATACTAACAGATCAATGCTGTCATTGTCCGTGTAATTTTTGTAGCTACGAAAACGAGATATTTTACTAAATGATATAAAATACGTTATATTGAAAAATTTCTCGTAAATATAAATGATTAAATAAGCTTCCGAAATATCGCAGATAATATAAAATGTAACTGTTTCAATAAACGTTGAAGTCGTCGTCTGAGGTAAAAGCTCTTGCTGAATCCTCCATATTAAGAAGTGAAGAAGAAGAAGAAGAAATATTAAAGTAAGATGAATCTTTGTAGCATAGATATACAATTCCATATTTGAATTAAGGTAATTTATTGGCAGAAAAGGTTATAACTTTATTCAATAACATTTGCTGGATGCAAAACTGCAAATTATCGATACGTATGCGGATAAATGTTCATTACTGCTGGTTTGTAACTTAATAATGCATACTCTTCATTCTATCTTTCAGCTATACAAGTACTAATCCAATCTATGAAATCTTTACATATGACGGATTAGATGTTGCTAAACAGGATAATATATCGCAAGAGTGGCGTCTTACCCCGATTTTTTTTATATAATTTACATTTTTTATGCATTATAATATAGTTTAAATTCATTGATATATGGCATAAAATATACAAGCGTATGTAAACAACAATGCAAAATAAATTTCTAATATTTTGTATACAGTTTTTTCTTATACGGTTTTTTCGAAAGAGATGGCACACCTTTTTTGTTTACTGATAAAATTATTAATAATCATAACCAAAAACTTTTATTCTTCAAAATAGTTTACATGGAATCATATGCACAAAGTAATGTCAAAAATTAGTTAAGAAAAAATGAAAACAGTAGCAAAATAAATAACTTAACCATCTCACCCAACTACTGGTTGAAAGTTGTTTTTTTCAAATTGTTTTTTTTAACTTTTAACCATTTCAAATTGGCTAAAAGATTAAAAAAAAAACTAATTCGCCCAACTTTGAAAAACAAACCATCTCATCCAACTATGTTGGGTGAAATGGTTAGGTATGATAATTAAATATTCACATTAGGATAAAACCGGGAGAGATAGCACACCTTTTTTTTGTTTACTGATAAAATTATTAATAATGATAATCAAAAGCTTTTATTATTCAAAATAAGCTTACATGGAGCCAGGGCCGCCGAGAGAAATTTTCGGGCCCGTGATAAATCTGTGGTTTGGGTCCCACTTAAAAAATGAATCACTTTGGTTTAATAAAAAAGCCATATAAAACATTAAGCATTTATTTTAAGGCAAACAACATATAAAATGTTAAGCATTTATTTAAAAAAGGCAAACAATAAATTCAAATTCTATACATCATTCAAAATTCCATACTATGTTATACAGTATATAAAAAAGTTTATTTTGGTATGACTGCTTTAGGTGCTCTGTTGGAGCCTGCGAATTATCGGACACGTTATGTGACACTTCAGGCCAACGGTCGGACCTTTTTCAATGCCGGGCCCGTGACAAAATTCACGGATGTCACCCCTCTCGACGGCCCCGCATGGAGACATATGCAAAAAATTATGTCAAAAATTAGTTAAGCAAAATCTTAATTAATTTTTGGCATTACTTTTTGCATATGGTCCCTCTCGATGGCCCTGCATGGAGACATATGCAAAAAATAATGTCAAAAATTAGTTAAGCAAAATCTTAATTAATTTTTGGCATTACTTTTTGCATATGGTTCCATGTAAACTATTTTGAATAATAAAAGTTTTTGATTATTATTATTAATAATTTTAACAGTAAAAAAAAATGATGTGCTATCTCTCCCGGTTTTACCCTAATGTGGATTTTTAATTATCTTAGATAAAGCACATCAACATCTATGCTGTTCAAACAAATGAATGGCAGTAATCATTACTACAGTGTCATCTTGGCTTCAGAATGTGAATATATTTTAGCTGCGCTGTCTCTCCCGACTTTATCCTACATAATTTTATCTCAAAATTTTTGATTTACCATATATATATTGGTTGCGCTGTCTCCCCCGACTTTATCCTACATAATTTTATCTCAAAATTTTTGATTTACCATATATATTGCAGTATATCAAGTATATTTGTCTATTAACTGACATATAAATGAAATCATTATTTCTGTGTCTCTTAAAATTACAAAGATTTATTCGTAATTGATTTCATATAAAAAAAAAACTTTAAATTAGAAAATTTTCAGTATCATCAAACTGGAAAACATTCAGACAATTCCGAATTCTGTTCATTTTTTATAGGACAAGACTAGTGGTGATAAATATTGATCTTCAAGCAAAACTGAAATTCAAACGAGAAAATTTTGTGGCAGACTGAAAACAATAAAGCTTGGTTACATATTTTTTTTTATTAACGCTCCTTTCGGTTACGTAACTATTTACATTTCAGAAAAAATTTAACATTTTATAGAGAATAAAATTTCGGACACAAACTTGCAAAATATAAAATTATATTAAAAGAAATAAAAGAATAAAACATTATATAAAAACAAATAATACAATATTTTTTTCGGAGAGAATTTCATAAATCATTCAAAGTAATACGATATCATTTTTAAAGCAATTTTCTGGCAAAAATTGACTATTCACTTTGCTCGTCTGTTCGTTTGTCCACTCAACATTAATATTTATCTCATAACCAAATGAGACATTCAAATTTTAGAGCTCACTCCTTACTACGCCAAGTATAAACCTATTAATTTTAAAGTTCTAAATTGTGTTGTTACAAGATGACCATTCGAAACATTAAAATGCAGTTATCTCTGAAATTATTTATGGTATGTAAATGATATTGTAATCAACTGAAATGATTTGAGATATATTTTATAATATATTTATTTGTTTGTTTTGTAGGAGTTTGTGGCGCAAGGACCATCTGGGCTATGCTGCTCCAAACACAACGTTATATAGTTTCATCTCAACAGAAAGGAACAATATAAGAGTTACATATTTTATATTGAGATACACATTTTATAATAACGGTCATAGAGAAATATTTTTATTATCCACCAGACTGTCCGCAAAATATCTGAAATAAAAACAAATAACAAATATTCAGATTTTAGAATATCATTCATTTTTAATTTTGATGTCTTCAATTGCTCCTCTTGAAAGATGGCGATGTTTCGGAATTTAAAAAATTTCTACATCAACGTACTAGAAGTTATTTAGTTTTTATGAACTATATTATGATCACTTGAAAAGATTTTTGTAAAAATGCCTGTAACAATTGGATAAAACCGGGAGAGATGGCACACCTATTTTGTTTACTGAAAAAATTAATAATAATAATAATGATAATCAAAAACTTTTATTATTCAAAACAGCTCACATGGAATCATATGCAAAAAGTAATGTCAAAAATTAGTTAAGCAAAATGAAAAAAGCAACAAAATAAACAATTTTTTTCATTTTGATTACTAATTTTTGACATAACTTTTTGTATATGGTTCCATGTAAGCTATCTTGAATAATAAAAGTTTTGATTATGAATATTAATAATTTTATCAGTAAACAAAAAAAGGTGCGTCATCTCTCCCGGTTTTACCTAATGTGGATTCTTAATTATCTTAGATAAAGCACATCAGGATCTACACTGTTCAAACAAATGAATAGCAGTTACTGTATGTAATAATCATTGCCACAATGTCATCTTGGTTCCATAATGTGAGTATACTTAGCTGCGCCATCTCTCCCGATTTTACCCTACATATAAACAGTAGAAAATTTACTTAAATTTTTTAAACAATTTTTTATTCAGAAAATTATCTTTTCATTCTTAGTAGGATCAGATACTAATTTTTTTTTTACAATTTAAGACTTTAGAAATTTTTTTCGATCGATTTTCGATTTTCCTCCTCTTAAATAAGTTGTTTGCAACTTATTAAACAATTTTTTATTTAGAAAATTATCTTTTTATTCTTAGTAGGATCAGATACTAATTTTTTTTTTTTTTTACAATTTAAGACTAGAAATTTTTTTCGATCGATTTTCGATTTTCCTCCTCTTAAATAAGTTGTTTGCCAACTATTTTAAACGCTCAATATTTGTTGTTTTGACATTAGTTTAATTTCAAACTAAATTAATTGATAGAAAAATTAGAAATGATATCCTCTGGCGTAATAATTTCGAAAAGTTTTGAAGACAATTAATCGCTGTCACAACTTGTTGAAGATACGCCTTGAACTTCCAATTTTTCTTATCGTTGTTTCCACTAAGAATTGCGTGTAGATTAAGCTAGAAAAGATTATTTTAAGCAAAAAAAAATTATAAAAAAATATTATGCACCAAAATTAATCTTTGATTTAAAGCTTTAGTGAATTTAATGCTTTTCTAGAGATTTATTAAAAGATCTCGAGACCATTTAATAGTGTCAAGATTCGCTATAAACAGAATGCTCAGTAACAAAACAGCAGAATGTTCAGTACTACAAAATGATCAATAACAGAGCAGCAGAATGTTCAGTATTATAGAATGCTTAATAACAGAGCAGCAGAATGTTCAGTACTACAGAATGTTTAATAACAGAATAGCAGAATGTTCAGTACTATAAAGCTTTAGTGAATTTAGTGCTTTTCTAGAGATTTATTAAAAGATCTCGAGACCATTTAATAGTGTCAAGATTCGCTATAAACATAATGCTCAGTAACAAAACAGCAGAATGTTCAGTACTACAAAATGCTCAATAACAGAACAGCAGAATGTTCAGTATTATAGAATGCTTAATAACAGAACAGCAGCATGTTCAGTACTACAGAATGCTCAATAACAGAACAGCAGAATGTTCAGTACTACAGAATGTTTAATAACAGAATAGCAGAATGTTCAGTACTACAGAATGCTTAATAACAGAACAGCAGAATGTTCAGTACTACAGAATGTTTAATAACAGAACAGCAGAATGTTCAGTACAACAGAATGCTCAGTAACTAAATGCTACAGAATGATCTGTAGATATGATTACCATCCGCTATAAACAGAATGTACGTATCATTACCATTCTGTTTATAGCGAATTATTCGGGAAATATGATCTGTCGATTTGTCTTTCATAAATATGCCAAACAACAGTAACACTCAGAATCACGACTAATTTAATTAAATCGATAAATTACATCACGTCGTTACAGAATCTTAAAAAAATGGAATTAATCTGTTGTTTTATTTGACACGATAAAATAAAACGTAAAAATATTTAAAAAACATTTCTTGTTTCAGTTACGAAAGCATTATATGCTTAATAATGCGGATTTATTACGCATACAAAACTCCCCATCAGCTACATTCAACCACGTTTTAATACCGGTGACGTCGGACTTTTGTATTGCGGTAACTCAATATGGCATTTTTGAATTTTTCTTCGTCACGACAAAGTTTTAGAGTGTCAATAAAATTTCATGGCGTGATAACTACGGCACGCCTGCCATCTTCAGTCCAAAGTACAAAAATCTATAAGACGACGAAGTATAATAACTAAATTTAATCGCATCTACGCATCGGCGATGTAAAATAATCGAAAGTGAACACGAAGAAAACTTTATTATTTTGTTTATTTATTTATTCGCTTAACTGCATTAATATGCGGCAGTAACTTATTGCACTTCATATTTATCTATAATATGGAGAAATGATAAACAGGCGAAAGTTATCCGTGGAAGAAAAATCCAGCAGCAGCACAACAGAAAAGAAAAATCGATAAACGCAATTTAATCAAATACAATATGTAAGTCATCACAATGTTTATTCTCTCGAGAGTCCTACGCATCTTGGAAGAGATGATCTCTCTCTTTCTCTGTATGTGTACTGATGTTTGCAAACTAATTTTCAACTTTAAATTAGTGTTTTATTACTTGTCGCTTAATGGGCGCGACTTGACAATATCGGACTGAATCATCTAACAAAACAACATTAACGGTTCATAAACACGACTGGCAATTTAAGAAAAGTCAAAGTGATTTAATTAACGGACATATTGAAATGCAAATTTTTAGTTAGTAACTAAACTGAGTAAATATCGAGACAGAAATGCGAAATTTTGGTCGTATAAGTGTACTCGGCAAATATCAATAAAAGGAAATGGAAAACGTTAACTGAAGTTTCGTCTGTGACGAAACAGAAACCGAAAACGTCACATTTTTTTAATTGTAAACGTGGCGAATAAAGGCGGAAGGAATATAAAATTCTGTATATATTTTTTATTATTATTCTGTGTAAGGTGTAAGAACCGAAGAGAATATCAGTTTGTAGGACACCTTGTCAAAATGCGTATCATCATCCGGAAAGAAGTTGAGATGTCCTGTCACGTCTAAACTCTCCTTCTTAAAATACTTTTGTCTGTTTCCAGCTTCCAGGAATATTTTTCTCGATACAATCATAAAAACAGACGTGGGAGATATACGTAGGCAGTTATACATTATACGGAATTTTTTTTTACATTATTTACTCGTGTTTCGGTGAGGTGAAAAGATTCTGCAACGAATGTAACAACAGGAATGGAGTATTTTTGTTCAACCATATTTAATCTAATTAGCAGCTCATTACCGAGTTGTAATGACGTAAATATCTCTCGATAATTTAGCTAGCAATCGACTGCCTACGTGGCTCCAATTCTATTAAACTTTTCGGTTAAGTTATTAATTAAAATTACAGAAATTCTGTTTCTCCTATTACTCCCAAAAGTAACCATCTTTCGCAAATCGTCGTCGTCCAGTTAAAAATAATAATAATAATAATAATAATAAAATCACTAGCAATAATAATGATTCTTACTTTCGATAGTAGAATGAAGGCGGTTACGACTCTTACCATCTTCTCCAGCTCTTCTTACTGTTTTTACAGATTGAATACTTTGATCTGCAGAAGGGGTCTCAGCGGCTCCAGTCTGAAAATTAAATTTTACATTAAAAATATTCACAAACTTAAAAAATACATTTGGCACTTAATGGAAAAAAAGTTAAAAATGAGTTTTTAAGTGTTTTTCTATTAAATGCCAAGTGTGTTTTAAAATATTCGAAAGTAACTCGTTGTTTTCCAACTGATAAAACATGGCATTAACAACAATTACCATTCTTAAAAGTTTTGAGAATTTCGACCGCACCCAACACATTATGAAGCTTTGAGACACTCCCGTTACCAAAAATGTAATTATTTTTTTCTGAGATAATGTTCTTTAACAAACTCTAATCGATAAAAGCATAAACAAAAGTTTCACTAATTATTAGACATTTTCTAATTATAGACTGCGCGAACAGAATTTTTCATATATTATGAAACAAGTGTAGCTATCGAACTTCTAAAGAGTGAAAAATCCTTTACTAATGAAAGTAATATCATAACAGATTTTGGATTATACATCCAGAAAATTTTGTTACAAACACTGATTTAATTTTTTAACGCACACAAAATTGTTTCCCAGTTGGCATTCTTATTATATTTGACACTCTTATTTACTAGAGCAGCAGTTCTCAACCTTTTTCATAAATGCGTACCACCAAAATCAAAATTCAAAAATTTCAGTACCACCAATAAATATATGCCTCGCATACAAATAGGAAGTCAAGATAATACACGTACCACTGGTGGTACGCGAGACATGACTACGTGTAAAATCTTAATCTCGTGTACTAGTGGTACGTTTTCAACCTGTGGTACGCGTACTGCTGTAACAGAGTAATGCTTAAAAATATTTGAATTTTATGTTTGTAATCTTTTGTGATCTCAATAAAGAAAAATCGATCTAGAGAATTAGTTATTTTTAACATTTTAAAACTTATCTACTAGTTTATCTTTATTTAAAAAAAAAAATGTTGTTATAGAAACCATAAAATTTTCTAATATTATAAGAATTCCAATATTTGTTTAAAGCAGATGTGTATTTTGTAATTTTACTACTACTTTAATGCAAAAAAAAAGTAAAAGAAAAATTTTCGCTGTTTCACCGGAAAGCTGGTAGAAGCCGAAGAAGGATAATGCAAACTCTTAAATTAGCATAGAGTTCGTCTTTTTAATTTTCAATTTGCATATTCTTATTCGACGATGAAATCATTTTCGCTTTTAATAAATATTTTGAAATGACGTTGTTATAATGCATTTTCTAGCATCAAGATGATCGCGTATTAATGTCCCGTATAAATTACTTACTGCGCGTTTCCATGGCAACTTACGGCTCGGACATCACCATAACAACGATTTTTACCAATTTCCAAGTTTTATGAATGAACTTCTTATTCGGTTTTTCACAGTTTTCACCCCTATTAAGATTTTATATTGAAAGCCGGATGTAAGAAGTAGCCAGCCAAATTTTTAAAAACACTTTTTAATCTTTTAAAAAAAAATTTGATTTGTGGAAAAATGACTTTCTTTAAAAATTAGCGAATTACCGAGTGGGGTATTTTTTATGCTGACCTTTAAGAATTTCCAATTCTTATCGAGAATGTTGGAAAAAGTCTTTTGTAGTTATAAGATGTTACAGACGAAGAATCAATGAAGATGGAGACAAAACTGAAGAGGATTATTGACAATGTAACCACTCCAAGAGCCATTGTACTTTTATTTCCCTGAATAAGTCTGTATATGTTGAGTCGGGTGCGTTGTGATCAGAATAATCTAACTGCCCAACAAGTTTTCATTATCAAATAGTAAATAAATGCTTCAGTTGTTACAAGTTTACTGTTTATTTGTCTTGTGAATAGTTTGTTGTAGCTGCTTGTAGACTCCCATCAGTTAATTATTTTATCCATATCATCTGGTAGTGTACTTTTGATCTATCTGATAAGGAGTTGGCACGGCAGAGTAATAATACATCATCTCTCCAGTCCTTTGAATGTGTCATGAAATCATTAATTTGCGTGGTATTATTGCAAAATGTAATACGATTACAGTAATTTTTATTATTGATGACTTGGTCTCGATAACTAGTGAATAGATCACTGCAGGCAACCATCTTCGAGTGTACTGGGCTAATCGCGATCGCAAGAAGTGTAATTTAACTACAATTCCAGTTCGTTTATAACAATCACGCCTTTATTTTTCTATTTTTAACATAGGTTTAATGGAGTATAATTGCAGTATGCGAGAACAACATTACAATCGTCGCATAATCTTGTTTTGCAGAAAAAAAAAATGTTTTTCAATTATCGTACGCGATTCATTAGTGCAAACGTGAAATAGATGATTATATCTGCTCATCGATGTATAATCATCGACGATCCAGTTATAGTCATCTATTTCACGAAAAATTATTTGTCAATCCAGATCATCGATAATCTGGATTGACAAATAACTTTTCGTGGTTCTGAATCGCAGTATTTCATTCAAAATAACATTGATATCCTAACGTTTCATAAAGTAGGCACTTATATATGCCTACTTTAAGCAATAGGATCATCAGACCGGTTGTTTGCCTGATATCTGTATATAGCCTAAAAACTACATTTGACGACAGCATCGGAAGCCAGTATTGAATCTATGGGAGCGACGTATTACCAACTTTTGTGACAGTATTCATGCGCACAGAGCAGTCAATTTCGATGTAAAAAGTAAGAGTGTCAGTCAGAACGATGTTTATTTTTATGTAATCGTGCCTCTGGTTTCAATGTAATTTGCTTCGTTTGACCGCTAATCATGCAGCCTTTCGAGAACGACTTAAAATTACAACTCTTCGCCATTTTAGAACAGTTAGAATCGATTGGAATGTACAGAACATCATTGCGCATCTGATCATCGTACATATTATAGTTACGCAAATAATTCACTACCTGTTAAAATCATGTTAATATCGTAATTTTATTCGAAGCTTATAGCTTATTTGCCAAAATTGTCATCATTTTTTATGGCAATTTATTGTAACATCACGCATAATTTAGTGGCTTAGCGATATAAATGAATTTCAGCTCTCTCATAGATTCAATACTGAATTCTGATGCTGTCGTCAAGTATAATCAGATTATTTTCATGAAATCTGGTAATGATATTCTACCATTAAAGATAATCTCGAAGCTGCATCATTTAACCCTTTAACTTCGACATTTAAAAATGGCAGACATTTTAACTTCTCATATATGCTCTTAATATATCTTGCACTAAACATTGATTTTTAATGAAACTTAGCAGAAAGGGTCAAGACATTGATGATCATCTCGATGATACATCAATTATCATCTTATCATTTAAAAATGGCAGACATTCAAATTTCAAAGATTTCTCTCTAATAACTTTTTCAACTATTTGATCGATTTTTATAAAATTCAATAGTGTGATCGAGCCATTAGGTTGAATTTGATCTATACGATTTAATAAATTGTATAGATTCATTATTTTAAAAATAAACATAAATTCTCCCGAGGTTTCACTGTAATAACTATGGAGATATTTAATAGATTTTTATAGCATTCAACATGCAAGTTACGCCATTAAAATACGATTTTGGTGACATTTTAATACCGTATCTTAATCATTTCAAAGAAAAGATACACTTGGAAAATAGGCGATTAGTTCTTTCCAGAAGTGCTTGTTTATTTGCTTTTATCTTGTTTGCTAGAACATTTTCTGTTCGTAACTTCGTTTTTAAACCATTTTTGACCTTTTTTCATTCCAAAATGGAATAAAAACGTACGATATACGGAATAAAAAAAGCATGTTTGTTCATATGTCTATCAGTCCGGTGTCAGTGCCTGTCTGTTTGTTTGTCAGCAAAATAAATCGCGTAAATATTATCCGATCTGTATAAAATTTACATATGCAATCATGGTCAACTAGAGAACCAAGCCTGTTGAAAATAATCGATATCTGTCTGAATGTCTGTCAAAACAACCTCTCATATAAATATAATACAATTTGAATGAAAATAATCTATATTATTGGAATCGAGTGTTATAAAGTGATCGAAATTGGTTCATTATTACCAATATAATAATGATCTGGATTGAAGAATTGAATTTTTTAAAGAGATAAAATCGAATGACGGTGAGAATCGAAGATCGATTATCGATCTTGGTCAACTTGTTTACTAAAAATTGTCTATATGTATTCATTTTGTTTCCGTTTGTCATTTAATTATCTCGAAAGCCAAATATTGTTGAGCACTCATATCTGAAAAATGTTATCCAAGGATACAAACCTGATGATTTTGAAGACATCACGTCATCTCGAAGACGGCATTAGCTTAAAACAAAAATGATGATTGTTCAAAACATTAAGTTACTGGTATCTTTGAAATTATCTCTGAAACGAGGATGATATTATAATCATTTGAAAGAATTTTATATAATTTGTTTCTTAAAAGTCATCTTACACAATTACTTTTTCCTTCTATCTGTTTTTAAGTCATCCCAAAATTATATAACAAGAAAATTACTGCAGAACATTCCTATTTTAGAATATCGTTCCTTTCTATACTGCAACTAATCTAAACTATACAAATAATAATTTTGAAGTATCAATATGATCCTGTTACAAAATGACAGTGTTCAAATTTAAAAAAAAAAAAAGTCACACATGAAAGATTTGAAAGGTTTTAGTAAAAATGGCTGCTACGATGCCAATGGTAAAAATTTTACTTAATGTTCTGTCAATAGATTGATTATTAACGTGACCAGGATTATCATTAACAATTTCTGCAACGAAACCAGTGCGAAGCTAGATAATTTCGTTAGTTTTATAAATAAATTTCTAAGGAATGATTGTTTCTATCAGCAACCTGTAAATTTTTAATTAATATCATTCGAATTCACTTTTGTCAAGTATTTTAGACACTTTTGTCACGTATTTTACATCTATCAGGGGAGACATTAATATTATTCGTATGATACGCATAAATTTTGTATGTTTAATGTTGAAAAATCGTTCATTATTTAACATATATAATAATTGTATTATGTAAACTAAAACTAAATAATTCGACCTCTGAATATTTGTAAGTCTTGTCCTGTGTACTGTATTAATAAATTTATCAAAAAACATCTCATATGTAAGCAAGCAGTTCCGGAAATAACTAAAATCATCTATTTGGAATCCATTAATTTTATGTGTAAAATTTTAACGTTAATTTAACTAGCATAAATGACACGATTACGTCACTTCTACGCAATGATAACGGCATCATCAAATCGTTACGTCTCGTTGTGTAATTATTAGTCCATTTTGCGACGTCATTCATTATTAAGTCCTGATAACGTCATTATGATAAATATTGACAATAGACAGCGGTGTTAAGAAATTAGATAAAATGTTATTCCGTACCATGATAACACCTAGCGCCTTCTCTTGGCAATAATGTAAACTAAAATTGAATATATAAAAATTATATTCTATCCTATAGGATTAAATAATCTTACACGATTAAAATATGTAACGTCGAGATGTCCTTTAATGGCAGAACATCATTACCAAATTTCACGAAAATCTGCTAATTAGTTCAAAACTTATTAATGGCTCTTACAACTAGACGACACGAGTCTGTTCTTATAAGTTTCATTTTTTTCGGAAAGTAGGCTAAAAATGAATAAAATATAAAGGAAATAGAATGTTTGTTTAATTTAAAAATCTAAAGAAAAGCAAATATTCTATTTTCGTTATTTCATCTTACTCGATTGAGATTATTGTTTTGTTTTCATTTTATAAGTCATGTCAAACAAATAATCACTTTTCAATTACAGAAAGCATTTTACTTTCTCAGTAATGTTTTTGATCCATTTTTATATAAAATGATGTTTTTGTATTAGATAAATGATTTGTTTAAAAAAATAAAATGTTAGGTTTTATTTATTTCTATTGAAAAGAACCTTTTAACGACAATATTCTATGATTGCTGTCAAATGCCATTAAGTACACGTATTTATTATATCGAAATTCTCAGAGGATTTCGTGTGATATAAGAAGTAGCCATATTCTAAATATAGACAAAATTGATTGAGCAATACGACCTGTAGAATTACTTACGAAAAGAGCTTTTATTGGAAGAATTTGGTCGAGTAGAGTTAAAGTGCAACCGCGATAGAGATGGATATAGATCATTGGGTCAGGGTTCTTTCTAAAAATGAGTGGAACGAAGGATTTGATCTCAATTCTTCAAATGGGAAACTATTAATCTTCAACGTAATTAATATATAGAGAAATAAATTCCGTTCGTATACAAATATTGCAATATTTTCATTTTCATCCGATTTGCTAAAATTTTGAGAGAATCTTGTGCAATATATGAAACGACTATACAGTATTCCAAATTTTGTCAAAATCAATTAAATGGCACTATATTCTTCTCAATTCTTCAAATGGGAAACTATTAATCTTCAACGTAATTAATATATAGAGAAATAAATTCCGTTCGTATACAAATATTGCAATATTTTCATTTTCATCCGATTTTTTGCTAAAATTTTGAGAGAATCTTGTGTAATATATGAAACGACTATACAGTATTCCAAATTTTGTCAAAATCAATTAAATGGCACTACCGAAAAGCAATGCTAAAACTAGACAGGTGTAATAAGTGCTCAAGATGATGACATAGAATTAAAAGGGAGAATTATCTGCAAATATTTTATACATTTAACAATTTAAAAAATATTGCTCAGGATGTAATTATTGCCTAGTTACAACAGTGTAGAAGGAGGAAGAAAGAAAAATACCAGAAACGACTATTCGGCAGATTTTTGCTCAACTGGATTTAAGTTAGCACTTCAAATTTCAAATCAATAACGCTTAACTGAAGCCAAAGTTAGTAGAGTGAATGTCGGCCTGTAATGATTCTTATAATAAGCAGTCAATGACTACAGTACTCTACTTAGTTTAGTCATTGCCATACCTCATTGCATTGATATGGTTTTTATATTATTTTACATTTTCAGTTTTGATTAACAATCAAATGATTTTTACAATTTTAACAAATTAATGTTTACTCATAATATATATATATATATATATATATAACAAAATGCATTCAAAATAGCCAATGATTATTGGATCAACGTTTTTAATTTTTATATCATCATATACAACTTTTATTCAATGAAATATTGCAAATATTATGTATATCTACATAAACAAAAGCATTTAGAGAAGTATTGATTTATTTACTGAGTCTAGAACAAAATTTTGATGATATATTTCATACAGTGATGTGTTACATAATTTTGCAGTAAAAGTTATACAGTAATTCCAAAATATTTCGAGTTCATTACTCTGTGCATGTAGTAAACACTTTAGAACAGTGATAAGAAATCCAAAATATTCAGCGTGCCAGTAAAACTTCGATCATTGATTTGCCATCATGCAATCACTGATCTTGAAGTGCTAAATACTGAAATGGTTTAATCTTTTCGTATATGTTAAAATAAAATTGCAAATTATTTGACTTGTAGTTATTTTCATTAATATTCATGAACATTTGTGAACTGTATAATTATTCGTTACTTATGTTAAAATTCATTATCGTCGTCAATAATTATAAATTTATAATTTTAATAAATCCCACAAATAGATTACATAATACCCGGATGAATTTTAATTCTTAATATTTTGGCAAAATATTTTTATGCTTTATCATCATTCCGTACACTCAGAAAGACAACCAGAATTGAATAACTGGTGAAAAACACTATAAATCAAATTTCGTGTTAGCAAATTTAATGCTTGCATGTATAACGTTTTAATTTATAAATTCGACACTATGTATTTCTCTGGAGATTCTAAACATCACATAGATTATATAGGAAGCTATTTTACTGCTAGAAAAATTATTATATTAAATATTTGCAGTGGAATAAACATACCAAAATCAAACTGGTTTTATTTTATGAGTTATTTATTTTTATGCAAATTAAGATTACTGTATTCTAAATTTTTGCATTAACACATTTTTCTACGAAAGACCTCTATTTCTTCTTATAAAGTTTGACGTACGTTTTTTAAATATTTAATTAAACGCATGTTCGGGTTTATATGATATTTGTTCATTGTATTGATTTGTGCATATTGTAAATTAAAAAAATAAATAGGTTTTTTCTTTAATACAAACAAGTAATTTTGGAAAGAATAAATCGCCTATTTTCCAGTTGTCTTTAATTTTGGAATGACTAAAGATATAGGATTAAAATATAATTTGTGCATATTGTAAATTAAAAAAATAAATAGGTTTTTTTTTCTTTAATACAAACAAGTAATTTTGGAAAGAATTAATCGCCTATTTTCCAGTTGTCTTTAATTTTGGAATGACTAAAGATATAGGATTAAAATATATGTCATCAAAATCATTTTCGATGGCATAACTTGTATGATGAATATCTTTATTTACAGAAAAATATTAGAAAATTGTACGTTCTGCATTTTTAAACGAATGAATCTACAAAGTTAATCAATATTATCAATAATTCTAATTCGATTTTAATAGCCTGATCACCTTATCACATTTTATAAAATTCAATCGAATAATTCAACAAGCAATTCCAGAAAGAACTAAAATCATTTACCTTCTAAATGTGTCATTTATTTAGCATTTGAAATCCATTGGCTTTTTGTATTCAATTTTAATGATCAGCATAATGCACGATGATGTCATCGTGACGATATCATTATTACATCATTGTGATGTCACAATCAGGGGTTTACCCAAGTAATTGTTAATGGGAAGGTGTTAATGACAAATTTTCCTATTGAACCTTCAACTAAATAAAATTTGTCGCTAA
Source organism: Olivierus martensii (assembly GCA_000484575.1). Classification (NCBI taxonomy): domain Eukaryota; kingdom Metazoa; phylum Arthropoda; class Arachnida; order Scorpiones; family Buthidae; genus Olivierus; species Olivierus martensii. Next base: position 141,507 of record AYEL01078201.1, read on the forward strand.
GTATTGATTTTCAATTGTATATACAAAAATTTATTATATGACAAAGACAATCGATTCTTTTATATAAAAATATAAAGATTTTTGAACCTTATTTTCCATTGAGTAGTCAAAAAGAAAATTTTAGATTCCTCATGCATTCATGATTTAATTAATTCAAAATATAAAAATATTTATTTTAAATTGAAGAGAAAATTTAGAAATATAACAAAATTATATATAAAAATATTAAAAAGATAACATATAAATGACTGTATAAATGTAAAATACATAAAAAAATTTCTTTGCTATATTTTAATGCTATATATACATTATACAGCTGATTTAAATTTTTCTGAAAAGCTAAAATTTACGACTTATTTTCTAAGTGGGAGATATGGTGGATATCACAACACTGTATACCGCTGGTCAAGACACCGCGCATTTTGTTACATCACGATGACGTCACGTTAATGTGCCTCTGACATCATTATGATAGATACTGACATAAGACGGAATTGTGTTAAACAATGCATGAAGCCATATGTTACTCTCGATGGTTACTCCTACACTGCTAACACTTAGCGCTATAGATTGTTAAAAATACAAAATAAAATTTTGATAAAAGCTATTAATAAATATAACCATACTATCATAAAGGATTAAATTATCGGCATTGAGGTGACCATTAATAATAGAACATCACTACCAAATTTCATAAAAATATAATTCGTTGAAAAGTTATTGGTGGGGGATACAGATATGATGCCTATTTTAAGTAGGCTAAAAATTAAATTATCAAGAAACCTTTGAAGTTTAAATGTCCGCTAGTTTTAAATTATCGAAGTTAGAGAGTTAAATGATGCAGTGTTGAGGTTATCTTTACCAGAACACTGTACCAAAGTTCACGAAGATGTGCTAATTGCAAAATTTCAAAAGTTATAAAGAGGAACATAGCTCATAAACCTCACTTTCTTTCAGAAAGTAGGATAAAAATTACACAATATTTTCTACCAAGACCCATTAGATACAGAAAACATATCAAAGAGAACTACTTTAAATCATCATCAAATAAAACATTATTTAAAATTGAAAATATTTCATGCTCATCTAGGATGCAATTTAATATGATATTTGTGTGTTCATGACATAATTAGTAACATCTGTCACTAAATTATTACTGTAGTATTGAATTAGTATTATGAAATTATGCTATATTCTATATTCGTTATCTGTTGTCGATCCTTTATTGGAAAATACAGTATTTGTAAGACGTGTTTACGAATTAAAATTCAATAGTATTGAATTAGTATTATGAAACTATGCTATATTCTATATTCGTTATCTATTGTCGATCCTTTATTGGAAAATACAGTATTTGTAAGACGTGTTTACGAATTAAAATTCACATAATTAAAGATTGAATTTTCTTTTCTCATTTATTATCTTCAGACATTATTTATTTTCTTATTTTAATGGTGTTTTTACATGCAATATTGCAAAACATTTCTAGATAAGTACAGTACATATTGATTTCTCATTAATTACAATGAAAAATCAATTAAAATTATATTACCTTTCATTGATTCTAGCAGTGTTTTATAAATTTTTGTTTAGAGTAATTTATTTAATAATTTAAAATAATTAATAAAGTTTTGGAAGCATAAAATATTAAAAATAAAAAAATGGCAACAAAAATAAAATTCAAAAACAAAATTGCGGCGATCGTCTGCTATGATTTTTGGCTATAATTAGCAGACGATCGCCGCCATTTTTTTAATTTTTGTGGGGGTCCAAAAATCACAATGTGTTAATTGATTCTGATTAGGTTTGAATTAAAGTGGGTAATTAAAAATTTATTAAAATATTGACGTAAAATCAAATTTTTGAGTAATACGACAGAAATATGAAAAATATGATGAAAATCAAATTTTTGAATAATATGATAGAAATATGGAAAATATGATAGAATTTGAGATTTTGACCATTTTTTCTTGATTTATGCAAAAATTACGAAGTTATTAAGCTTTAAATTTTGTCTCGGGAGACCAGGCATAGGAGCACAAGACGGAGCACATTTGTCTCGGGAGACCAGGTGGTAGAGTGGGAAAGGTTAATAAGTTTAGTAATTTCCAACTATGCTTTTAACTATAACTTCTAATACAAATTTTCTACTTTTTTCAGGATGGGATCGTATACAAACCATTGATTCTCTTCTTCGAAAAGGTGGCTATAAAGGTGTCATCACTACAGAAATCCGCAAATCCATCCGTCTCACCCGATACCAGAGTGAAAAAATAACTGTGAGCCATCAAGAATACAAGGACTATTGGAGAAACAGACGCTGCTAGCAGAATGCTCACGCTAGCTATAATTATTGGCTAGCGTGAGCCTCATCTTATTGCAGAATGCACCTTTTCATTTCTAGCCATTTCATCTCTGGGAAAGGGTTGTGATTAACATCACAGTTTGCTCTATCTGCAGATCATCTTGGTCCATACTATTTGTTTACTTCTATGTGCAGACACAGGGATCAATCCTGCAAAATGTCTAGCTTGGAATACATTTTTGGCTCTTTGTATTCTTTAAAACTATTTAATTGGTTATAAGGGGATAAAGTATTGTCATTTGTTATTATTAGAGAATTGTAAACAGATTGAAATTAAGCTTTCAAATTGCTTAGCTCTTGTTGTAATTATGAATTCTCTTATTGGATGGTATAGGAGAATTTAGGAGAAAAGTAGATTTAAGAGAGTTATGCCTAAATCAGAAATGTTTTACATATTTGACTGTTATATATATGGTTAGAAATATTGAATCCTTGCTTCCCAATGTTGTATTATGAATATAAGAATTAGAAAGCTCTAATGGTTTCAAAGAAACTTGGGAATAGGCTAATTTTTAATAAATCAATGCAGTCAATTTAGCAATTATATAAAATTGCTATTAAATCACACTGCCTCAATTCTTCTCTTCTATCTTAAAAAAAGAAAAAGAATTATATATAATAGTACACTATATAGATAAATGTAGTTGAGTGTAATAGTGAATTTGCTTCACTTTTAAGACTATTACATTAAAAAAATGGAAAATAGTTTAACACATTACTATATTGATACTAATAAATGTTCCATTTACAAAAGGAAGGAAACTTTATTGTAGCAAACATTAAAATGCAATTCACTATCTTGGGAATCAGTGTTCTTGCACTTCAGATTGAACATTTTAATGTATTCCAGGCTAGTTCATTGCAACCCTTTTTTTTTTTTTTTAAATTGTGGTGGTTTGAACTTTTTTCTGCCATTTGTTTACATTTAGAATTGTTTCTAGTGTAATGATGTCTTCCTTCTAGATCATGAATATTTTCTTCTAAATTTATTATGTATTGCTGTAGCACCTAATATTAATTTGTTTTGAGTTTTAATACTTTTTTTTATGTCTGAAGAATTAGATTTTAAAGTTCTTATAAATGCCATCTTTTTGAATGCTTTAACTGTTGATGAAAAAAGATCAATTTTTATTTTTTGTTCTGTATGCCTTTATATTGTAACTGTTTTTTGTAATTCATTCATTCCTTAAGTGTTATGTGAAATATCTCCATCCTGTTGTATACAAGAACCCATGATGACTGGACAGCTTAATGATAGTAACTGGATGATTATATCCATGTTGTGTTAATTTCGAAACATCCATTTTTTTTCTCAAAAATGAACATGCGGAGAAACTTAATGAAAAATTCACTTAATCTCATACAAACAAAAAAATGCAATTTGTTGTAATTAAACCATAATTATTTTGGTAATCACACAATAACTTCTCCAGGGGCATTTTTTTATATATATATATATATATACATACATACATACATACATACATATATATAATATATATATACATAATATTATATATATTGAAATCATTCAGTAAATTTTCCCAAAATAGCAGTTATTGACACTGACAATCTTAATTCGATGGGTGAAATTTTGATCAAAGTCATTGAATGCTAAGTAAGAGTCATCTCACCATCAAGTGTCATCATCATCTCCACGGAAACCGAGCCAAGAGTCTTTCACTTTGCGGCCTTGATTGGCTCTAATTACAACATACCATTGAATGGCTGCTGTTGCAGGTTATATAAGAAAGTACTGTAAAATGCAGAGGTCTCAATCATTTTTATGATGATTCTTTAAGGTGCTTTAGCCAACAGCTACACTTGGTATGACATGCAGTTATTTAATGTGCATGTGTACTTGCTCCTTGTATATGTGTAGACTTTTTTGGTATTTCTGATGTGATGTCTGGCATGAAAATGTAATGCCAGTTCAGTTTGTTGATGTTAATGAACAAAGTGTTTTCTTTTTGGCAGTTTTGATTGCCAATCAAATGTCGTTATGAAAAGTATGATCATTGCATTAAGATATGTTACCAAGTATGTGATCTTTAATGCTTATGAATAACAGTAGTATAAAGCTGATGGTATTTGAATTGTGTCATTTAAAAATGTTATATGGGATTTGAAATTAGGTTGTTTCTAATAAAAAATAAAAAATAAAAAAATGCAGTTTTTACAATATATATTGAGTTTTCTTTTTATATTCAATCATCTTACATTGATTTTTTAATTAAATTTAAATCTTATATTATTAAATGAGAGCAGGCAGTTTCTGTTGTTATGCAAATTAAACATAATAAATAACGGTGTTTTAGAATAATAATAATAATCTTAATTAGTAATGTTTTCCTTCAAAGATTTTTCTACCATCATCAGTTGTTATAAATAATTATTGGATGACCAAAATTTCTGACTGACTAAAAATATATTAAAATTTTTCTGTTATAATAAATTTCACTTATAAGTTGAAAATGAGCAATGGATAAATATTACAATTAATTGGTGTTTATTAATTTTGCACTTTTTTTTGATTATATAACATTACATTCTAAATTCTTCTAAATATTTGCTAATGCTCCAGTTCAGGTCTGCATAAGTCTATAACTAAAGCTCTCTTCAGATTTATCAGTAATTGAGTTTATCCACATTTTCCTTTTCATTTATTATATATGTTACAGAACAAACCCGAATTCAGGAAATACTAGAATTTCTTAGTCAAAACAAAAAAGTCCTAATGCTTGTCGGACGTTCTAGTATTTCCTAGGCTGAACTCGAAATGACGAACGTTTCTTAGAGTCCGGATTTTCTAGTTTTTTCCTAGTCAGAACCCGAAGTGGCATACATTTGAAACAAAAGTCTTCATTTCTCATATATTCCCACTCAGAGTTTGATATTTGTCAGCAGAAATTTCTTTCTTTAGAGAATATCCACAAGGCTAAACAAATTCATTCAGGAAGGCTGCAGTCCGTGCCAGTGAAGTGTGCAGAGAGCTAAAATTTCTTTCAATGCATGAAGCATTGTGTATCTAAATTATGTTTGTGCAAGAAGAATAACATTGTTTGTAATTCTAAATGCCACAAGAACCTACCTTTCAAAAATGAATAAGAAGTACCTAGTTGCTTTTTTCAACTTTTAAAATTTTTTACTTTGTATTTTTTGTTGAACTTCGACTAATAAAAAATTAAAATATTTATCCATAAAAAACAAAAAGTTGGCAATTTCAGTTCTTTAAATTCAATCATGTAATAATGAATGAGAGTTAGCTCTATTTTATTTTTTAAAGAACTGAATTTCAGTTCTTTAAAAAATAAAATAGAGCTTACTCTTCATGCATTATGTTCATTATAATAATGTTTTTAATTAATTAATTAACAATTTTTCTATCCACAGTATTACCATAAATATAAATATAAACATAAAAAACATAACTAGGTACCTCTTATTTATTTTTGCAAGGTAGTCTTTATTCTTTTGCACATACATAATTTAGATACACATTGCTTCGGCACAATGCTTAAATAAGTTTTTGAATAAAAAATGTTCTGCATTTAAAGAGGATTTAGTCCTATGTACGTACTTCCACTGGCATAAATTGCAGCCTTCCTCAATAAAATTTGTTTATCCTTCCAGATATTCTCTAAAGAAAGAAATTTTTACTGGCAAATATCGAATTCTGAGCAGGAATCCATGAGAAACGAAGTCTTTTGTTTTAATTGTTTGCAGCTTCAGGTTTTGACTAGGAAAAACTAGAAATTCTGGACTTTGAATTAAAAATGTTCAGCATTTCGAGTTTGGCCTAGAAAATACTAGAACGTCCAATGAGCATTAGGACGTTCTCATTTTGACTAGGAAATTCTAGTGTTTCCTGAATTTGGGTTTGTCCTGTAACATATATAATGTTTTTAATCTTTAGTAAACACAAGCCAATATGAAGAATTTGTGTTTGTTTAACAATGCTAATAAACAAATGAACAACTAATTTGATTAAAAATACATATAATATGCAAATTTTGTAAGACAGAAAATAATCTATATATACATAGGAATTTGATGTGTTCATTCAATAAAAGTTTAGACATAATGTTATATAAAGAACATCATATAAAATATCACAAAACATAGCAGTAATATTTTTAAAGTGTGATCTTGCCACTTTGAATTATAGACACTTGTTATATTTAAACCCATAGATTCCCCATGCAATAGGTTTGCTAGTTGTATATATACAAGATGCTTCACAGGGTATAGCAAACTCTTTTGTTGAATAACTCGTCAACAGGTGGAGCTAGTGACGTGAAATTCTGCACACATGCACAGGGACCCAAAGGAAACTTATTTACCAACTCTAGTTAGTTTCGAAGAAGATTGTTGTCTCACCAAAATGTATCAATATTCAATCAAAGAGCGTGTATTTTTAGTCAAAACATTTTATCTTTGTGACCAGACCCGCTAAAACACTCGGGAAGTGGTCTAGTGCTTTTGAAAATAGGCCAAAGCCATCCTCAAGCATGTTAAGAGTATTAATTGCCACGTTTGAATGAACAGGTTCAGTGGCTGATGACAAAGTGGCCATGAAGACCAAACAAAAGACAGCACAGATGCCCAAAAACATCACTGCTGCCAAAACAATAATGGAGGAAGAGCCCTCAACTCGACACTTAGCTCAACTACTTGACGTCAGTGCAGCCACAGCATAGAGAATAGCCCGCAAAGATCTTGACATTTTTCTGTACAAAATTCATTTAGGACAACCTCTTGGCCCAGGTGCTGTTGAAAAAAGACTGGAGTTTGCCAACGTTGTGCGGCATGATCGACACTAGTTTCAACTATGGCGATATCGTTTTTTTTTTTTTTTTTTTTTATGAGGCACACTTCTTTTCAACTATGGCGATATTTTTTTTTTTTTTTTTTTTTCTGATGAGGCACACTTCTGGTTGCATGGTTATGTTAATCGTCAAAATTATCGGATTTGGGGCAGCAAGAAGCCAGAATTTGTCATTGTGAAGCCTCTTCATCCACAAAAGGTCACTATCTGGTGTAGTTTGCGTGCTGATGGCATTTTGGGTCTATTTTTTTGTCCGGACAGTGAATTCTGAACGCTATCTTGACTTCTTGACAGCGAAGTTCATTCCTGATGCCTATCACGAACACTGGATCCAAGACACATGGTTTCAGCAGGATGGAGCTCCTCTACATTCAACAGCAAATGTCCTGGACTTGCTCAGGCGGCACTATGACAATCATATCATTGCAAGAGGCTTCCCCAATCGCTTTGACGATGGACTTTTTTGACCCCCCTATAGCCCTGACTTATCACCTCTAGACTTTTTATGGGGCTATGTTAAAGATCAAGTGTATAGAGATCGACCAAAAACCATAGAAGAGCTGAAAACAACGATAACAAGTGATAAAGTCGATTCCAGCAAACCAACTCCAGCAGGTTATTGCGAATTTCGAGCGGAGACTTCATTTTGTTGTCTCCTCAGATGGTAAACATTTTGAGAAACTCATCTTTTAATTTCCTTTATTCTCATGTGTAAATCTTGAAAATTTGAAATAAAAAATCTTTTTTTGTTCAAAAGTTATTCAATGTTTTCTTTTTCTATACCCTGTGAAGCACCCTGTATATAGTCTAGTACAGATATATGCAAACTAGGGGTTGGATTTCATATGGATAGCAAAAGAAATTCTTGAGATAAAAGTTTGAGAAGTCAATTAATATTATAGGATAAAAAGAAAAATGGAATTTCTAGATTATCATAGTGGAAAAGATGAAAATGAGCAAATAAAGGAACACAAAATTGACAAAAGACAATATTTGGTATTTTAATTCTAAATAACCTTTGTTTTTAAATTATATATATTTTGCATGTAGGATTCTTTATTTTAAATTTTTAGAATGTACAAAATGACTTTTATATTTAATATATTAATCTAAAAACAATTGCAATTTAAATAATATTAATAGATAAATACATTATAAAATATTGAATATTGAAACTATAATGTGAAATTCTTGAAATGAAAATTATAATGCATAATGTGTTAGGGAGCATTCAAATATTACATTAGCATTATATGGGATGTAGGGGTTTAAAAAATCTTAAAATTTCTTTTGTACAAGATTTAAAAATTTTTAAATCTAATTTGTATAATATGCATAATGACTGTAGGAAAGGGAGATTTTAAACAGCCCTAGCATTTCGATTAACCAGTGATCTAACAGGATCATTCCATAAGAAATCCCATCTTACACATCTGATATGTTAATAAGTATATATGCTATATCTTATCTTTTATCAAGATAAATTTTAATACATAGATTGTAGCCTGAAAGTTAAAAATGAACAAATCTGTCATATTCTTATTCCCTGCAAGGGAATAAGAATATGACATTCTCATTCCCTTGCACTAAATCTCTGCCCCTGTACCAAGTAGTGATTTTGGAACAATCTAACTATACCATATCTAGTCACCTTTGATATTCTGTCCAAATCTATCCCCTACCCCTCCATACTGGGAGAAATAACAGCAAAGGATTTGAAGAAGCTAAATCCGGGCTCCATGTAATTTCAAGAATCTGACTGTGTGACTTGCCCCATTCAAAAGATAAATGCTCCACTTTGTGGGCCCAAGAAATCCTTCTCCCACAACAATGACGCTTATAACCACTCCCAGGCACTAGCCTCAACAAATGCCCAAGAGGACTTCAAAAGCAGCAATAGAAGCAATTCTCATAGCTCCTGTGATGCTCAAATGGGCCAACCTTTGAATCTTTTCAAGTTCAGATCTGCAAATCTAACAAAATCTTTGTTACCAAATAATGAGAGTATAGATGATAATGGGTCTCACAACATGGTATATCCAGTATAACAACTCCAGTTTAAGTCCCATATCTTAAAAAAAATCTAGAAGCCCATAGGCCTTTACAGGCCTTCATAACAACATATATTTTGTATGTGTTTGTATATGTGGCTTCCAAGTCAATCCATTGTCTAATGTGACACCAAGATATTAGACTTCAGCATAAAACTGTAACCTTTTGCCAAAGAGTGATGGTTCAGTAAGTCCCATCAACTGTCATCTTTATGTATTGATAAAAGGTACAATTACAGTCTTTGTTTAACAGGAAACTTTCCCATTACAATGATGGCTATGCCAATGACATAGTCATCATTGTGGTGGGAATATTTCCTTAATACTGTATCTGAGATGCTTCAGACAGTTCAATGAATGACACAACCTTGTGGAGAGCATTTCAGTCGATTTGCCAGATTGATAGGCAAATTGACTATGATGAAGAGGAGACTTTATTAAAGCCCCATTCCAGCAAATGATGTGATAAGGTTGGATTAACTGTTAAGCAAAGACTGTAATTGTATCTTTTATATTAAGACAGTTGATGAGACTTATTAAACTATCACTCTTCAGTGAAGAAACCCCTTTCGATTGAGTATAGTTAAAAGATCATTCACCATAAGTACCAAAGAAAGGGAGAAAGTATTCCCTCTGTGGACAATCTGTGTGTGAATATCTTAACTTTCATCTCATAGAGTAGTGGTGTTCAACCTTTTTATACTAACAAGGGGAGGACACAGCTGACCCCCCACCGATTTTGATCCGCTTAAGTATGGTGAAAATACATCAAAAATGAGTGAATACGTGTCCGAGCTTTTCATTGAATAGGGCCTTCTAATAGTAATTTTTAACACTTGAAAAATCGAACTTTTGATAATTCAGCTTAAAAACGATAGATAGAGAGCAGATCAGCTGTAGCGCAGATGGCGTAGTCGATAAATACGTGGCTCGTAATCTGATGGTGGTGGGTTCGAATCTCGGTTGATGTGCAATTTTTTTTTTATGCATTGAAAAATTATTTTTTATTTTTCATTTTATTATTTTTTATGTACTGTACGTTTTATTTAATTTTTTTAATTATTATAAATTTTATATATATTGGTTATCACATAATTCGTATGCATTAATATATTTATTTACAAAACAAAATACTCTATTACATTTTATGTGTTATTTGATCAAATGTAAGTCAAAAAATAACACTCGACTGACAAAGTTGTTATTATGTCAAACAGATATGGCACATTTCAATAGTGTGTTTACAGATGACAATGGTAATTCGAACTGTACTATTGAAATAATTCCTCCACATTGTACCCCCTATTGCCAACCATGCGATGTATATTTTTTTCGGCAAGTGAAGAATTTTATCAAGAAACTCCAAAACTCTGTCGAAGTTTTACAAAATAATCGACAATTATCCACAAGGGAAGATGCTATAAAAATTCATTCCCTCATTCATCATCAACTATCCTCTCCTCATTTTGAAGATATGATAAAATACGCCTGGTTTGCATCCAAATTAATTCCCAAAAGAAATATTTTTAGTAATGTAAATGAAGTTTGTTTCCCATCTTATCATGAAATGCGACTTTTAAAATGTGATTGCACAGCATATGTTTTTATAAAGTGTGCACACTGTAGAAAACATTTATGTTTCAAATGTTTTTATGATTTATATCATCCAACATTTTGTAAGTCATCATAAGCCTTTATTCATACTTTTATTTAACTTGTAACATTTTTTAATATGTATTTAAATATATATCTTATTTTGTATTAGAGTATTTTGTTTTGTAAATAAATATATTAATGCATACGAATTATGTAATAACCAATATATATAAAATTTATAATAATTAAAAAAATTAAATAAAACGTACAGTACGTAAAAAATAATAAAATGAAAAATAAAAAATAATTTTTCAATGCATAAAAAAAAAATTGCACATCAACCGAGATTCGAACCCACCACCATCAGATTACGAGCCACGTATTTATCGACTACGCCATCTGCGCTACAGCTGATCTGCTCTCTATCTATCATTTTTAAGCTGAATTATCAAAAGTTCGATTTTTCAAGTGTTAAAAAATACTATTAGAAGGCCCTATTCAATGAAAAGCTCGGACACGTATTCACTCATTTTTGATGTATTTTCACCATACTTAAGCGGATCAAAATCGGTGGGGGGTCAGCTGTGTCCTCCCCTTGTAAGTTATTTGGCGATCTACTCTTATAAAGACATTCCCTCAACCTGATATCTGATTATGTACAACTATGTAGTTAAATGCACTCACTCACTTCGGAGGTCCCATTCTTCCAGCCTTAAAAACTTTATTTGTACATTTAAAAATTAATCACTTATAATTATTTTAATTCAACAAATAAAACAAATATATTGAAATAAAATATTTATTCTTCTATTTTGAAAAACCAAAGTTAGAAAAAACAACAGATTGATTACAGATTTGTAAGTTACAGGGAATGCTTGTTAATTTAAAAAAAAAATTAAGAAAAAGTTAATGTGAAATTTGACATTGTTTGGAGCTTGCAATATTTTCATTGTCAGGTTGATATGAAGAAGTGCCAATTGCAGTCATTCATCCAAATGATCGTTTGTAATTTGGTTTCTTGATTTTTTATTTTTTTGATGTTTATATTTGAAAAAACGGATTCTGACAAGTATGTTGATCCAGGAACTATATAAGCACTATTAGCAAGGTATTAAAAATTTTTATTGGCATATAACGTTTTTGGACAAAAATCAGTCCCTCATCAGTATGCCTGTTTTTAGTGAAGATTACAAACGTATCATAGTTTTTATTGGCATATAACGTTTTCGGACAAAAATCAGTCCCTCATCAGTATGCCTGTTTTTAGCGAAGATTGATTTTTGTCCGAAAACGTTATATGCCAATAAAAACTTTTAATACCTTGCTAATAGTGCTTATATAGTTCCTGTTTATATGATAGCAAGTGGTAGTCTATATTCTATGTTGATCCAAAACACGACAGAATTTTTTGTGCAATATCAGTTAATATTGGAAACTTTTGTGTATACTTCCAAATGATAAGAAAATTAGTGATTTCATAATTTTAACAAACAATAAATAAATAATAGAAATTCACTTAAAGAGAATTAAAAAAATAATACAAAATAATCATAAATAAATTATTATGTTATGTTATTATTATGTCAGTTTTAATTAAATTTGCAAGAAGGAATCAACTTGGGAGGAATAAACGAGATCGACTAAAAATCGCTGTGATCAAACGGGTTGAACACCCCTGTCATAGAATATACTATAAACAATTCTATGCTTCAGCTTGGAACTAATTCACCAAATAATTGTTGAAGAAATTTTATGTCAATTTGCTGCAAGCTAATTTGTTCAAAATAAGTTGAATCAAAAGCTCCTTGAATATCAAGGAATGCCCCTAATGCAATCTCCTGCTTGAATACTTCAAACTTAAACTTAAGGTCCTCTTTATAAGAAGCCCAGTTAGTTTTCCTTGGATCTCTCTGTGTCACTTGAATAGATACCATATCTGTTAGATTGAAGCACATGTATCTGTGATCTGAAGCAAACAGCTTATTAACATGCCAATACTTAGTTGTCATAAATATTTTTAGTCCCTAATGTAGTCAATGAGTTTAGTCCCTTCTGTTTTTAACAACAAGTTAGAATCATTGCCCTAATAAGTGCTCCCCTCTTTGATTGTTGTTCTTGTTTCCCCCAACTAATTAATGAGAATTAGTATCTACACTAATCAATAAATCAAACTGATTCTGTTGACAAAATTTCACCAAATGCACAAAAATTTGTTAGTGGAAATTAATCCTTTATCATAAGGAAAATATGCAGAGGAAATAAGTCCCTGCTACCATAATTCACTCATAAAGTTGCTAGATTTCTAATACAGAAATCCCACATGGGTGAAACATTTATATCCAAGGACCACTTTCAGAGGTAAAAGTAAATAACCCCCTTACATTTTTAAGCCTTCATATTATCCCTTATAATATCAAGGCTTTTGAATAAGAGCAGTCATAACAGCTCCTCATGAGCATAAGCATCTCTAGTGTGCTGGAGATTAATTTGCACCAATCTCAGACTACAACACTACAGGTGCCCTAAGTGTAACTAAAACTCTATTGGTTCTATTCTCCCTTTTGGAGATTTACTATACCCAAACGGGAGAATAGAACCTACAGATCTAGTCTTCTGCACCAACTGCTGGCATTAGAGATGCCAGTATATGGTCCAGAAGAATTGGGAAATGTGTTCCAGTAGCTGAAAGCTTCTATACCACTACTTTTCCTTTAGTCCAAAAAGATGGATAACTCAGAGTTATCATCCAGAGATTTGTTTTTAAAAACCATACAGATCTAAAAACTGGAGGGGGAAAACAGTCACTGCTTCAATATCCTCCAATAGAAGTAGAAGGCTAAATACAATTTCACCTGGTGTCTTGAAGGGATTGTTCATGATACTGCATTTTTCACTCCCCAGTACCACTTAACTGTCAGCATAATAACTCATATCTTGGTTTGGGTAGAATTAGAACTCCTTTAGTCAGAGGAAGTAACTCAAAATTGAGATCCTTACCTCCTTTTGGCTCTATCAGAAGGATGTAGAATTGAAATTATAGAGGGAATACAATATGCTTGCACAACAGGATTTGTTTATATTTTACATGTTTGTTATATATTTTGTTTCTTTTTAACATCAAAAATCCTAAATGTTGTTAATAATAAATATAGTGGATTCCGCTTAATTGGGACACGTCAGGACTAAGCCGTTTTGTCCCAATTAAACGAAGAAATAATAAATTCTAAAATAAAATATGTAATTCATAGGTAAATAAATAATAGCTAAAAAAATAATAATTAGGTATGTATTTTAATGATTTATTAAAGTAGCTACCTAGTTATCAGCTTTTTACCGATCTCTGACTTCTTCAACACTGGGCTGCTGATATTCACGCCTCACCCGCTAACTGTAGAAATCCGTTGATCTAATGCTTCTTCGACTTCCGGATCCTTTCCATAATGCTTTCTTTTGAACGTTCCTGGAATTTCTTTCTGTAATGCCCACTCCTCACGCAGTTAATTTTCTTGTAGAGTTAATTTTTACTCGCTATGGTACATTTTGGTACACCAGTTATATCAGGAGTCTACAATAGCTTGGTATTAAATGGCTGGCTTTTAATTTTATCCAGCAAAGCAATTTATATATTAAATGGCTGGCTTTTAATTTTATCCAGCAAAACAATTTTACTTGAAAGTGAAAAATCATTTCTTGGCATCTTGGCAAAGATTTAAGAATTTTAAATAAAATTGACACTGTAAATGAATATCGCCAGGTACAGTAGCGATAGACTCTTAAGTAGACGCACACTTGCAAGATTCATGACGATAGATAACTGATTCTCATCATGCTAGTGTTGTTGTACAATATTGTTATGTGTATTATTTATGAATGATGATATTTACTTATAATTTTAGTAGTAGTAGTAGAAAAGGGAGGAGCTTACACAGCCCAAGCACCGCGACCAACAGTGGTCTATTATGCACCCCCATGAAATCATCCCAGAAGTCCCATCTTTAAAACAAACGACAGTATTTTCCTCATTGGGATAATAGCAAGATCCTCCGGAACAAGAAAATACATCCCCAAAAGATCATGCCTAAGCCATGAACAGTATGTTAGCATAAAGCTTACCTTTCAGGATTCTTTGGAAAACAATACAACCTATTTCGATTGTCACCACACACATTGCATAGTAAGCATCTTCTTTTGTCCATGATGAAATAAAGAATGAACAAATTAATTAGAAATAATAACTTCTTCGTGATATGGAGGTTATAGTTCGAAATAATAAGTAGGAGTAAAACTCAGAAATAGCAACTTATAAAATGGCGCAGATCTGTAACGACTTCTGATTCATTGAGCATGCGCAGGAATTTCTTAGTTCGATGGTTGACTACTGGGGCGCTACTACGAAATTTGCAACTGTCCACTCTGTATATACTACTCTGTGGACAGACCCCTGTAAGAAGCCCTGTGACAATCCTAACTTCATATTTTTTTTTGTTGACAGATTACGCCACCTTCCATTCAGGGAGAATACTAAGTGATGGGGGCGAAACAAGCCCTTCCACAGGCTGCCCACCCCTGCAGAGGGGTCAGCTGGATTGTGGAGGACGGGGATCGACGGCCGGACTCCATGATAAATATTTTCAAGGGGTGGGACCCGAGACTCGAACTCGGGTCCTCCAGAGTAGAAAGCCGAAGCGTTTCCACGCGGATAATCCGGCCAACCCTAACTTCATATTTGTTCAGTGAAAGCAACTCTTTAGTTCGCTGAACAGAGCAACCCAAAATCAGAGCTTTTGCCTGCCTAAGACCAGAAATAGACCTCCAGGAAATAAGATGCTGGGATGCCAACCAGTCCTTGACCCGCCCAAATGCATCAGGTCCTATGCCCAGGGCAGGCTCAGGTCCAAAAAAGGGGGCAAGAAACCCCTTCCTTGGCAAGCCTATTAGCAACCTCATTGCCCCCAATCCCCTTGTGTCCTGGCACCAAACAAGCTGCACCCTGTTCTTGGTAGCCAGTTCTTCAGTGAGATGATGACATTCCCAAACAAGCTTTGAAACAAATCGGGAATTATCAAGTGCTTTAAGAGCAGCCTGACTATCAGATAGGATATAAATATGCTTACAGGCATAACCCCTATCAAGATTGATTCTAACACATGCAGAAATAGCAAAAATTTCTGCCTGAAAGACAATGGCAAATCGCCCAAGGGAATAGGAATAAAGCATCCGCGTCCCCTCGCAGTAAACCCCCGCCCCAATACCAGTAATGGTTTTAGAACCATCCGTAAACCAGACCAAATCACCCTTCATACTGGTCCCAAAATCCCCTCCCCAGCTCTCCAAACTAGGAAAAACAACAGTGAAGGGACGGAAGAAGAAAAATCTATGAACCATGTAATCCGTAACCATCCTAAGAATGTTAGTGTAATCTGTCTCACTCAAAAGACAAATGCTCCACCTTATGGGTCCAAGAAATCCCTTTCCCTGAAGACTGAAGCCTATAATATCCTTCCCGGGCACTCGCCTTAACAAACAAAAATGCAAAGGAGGAATGCGCAAGAGAACCTCGAGCAGCAGTGGGAGCAATCTTCATAGCCCCAGTAATGCCCAAACAGGCCAGCCTGGCGGCCGGATGGCCAAGTGGTAACGCGTTAGCGTGCCACGCAGGAGGACCCGGGTCTGGTCCCGGATTTTTTCAGGGTACTGAGCTCGGCCCGGTGATCCCCGCCCTTCACCATCCGGCCCCCTTCACGGGTGTGGGTGCAGCCCGTGGTTGGAACTGGCTCCACCCCCTTAATAATCTCTCTGATTGGAAAGGGGCGTAAAATATGAAAAAAAAGGCCAGCCTTTGAATCTTCCAAGTTCAGCCCTGCAAGTCTCAAGTAAAACCCTTTGCCACCAAACAATGGCAGCATAAGTAAGAATGGCTCTCACAACCATGGTATATATCCAAAACAACAGCCCTGGCCTAAGACCCCGTGTCTTACCCAAAATACCCCTGCAAGCCCAAAGAGCCTTACAGGCCTTTCCAACAACAAACTCAACATGTAGCTTCCAAATCAAACCCTTGTTAACCTCATAACGCCAAGGTATTTGACTTGGGTAGAAAACTGCAACCTTTTACCGAAGGAGGTCTGGTTGGTAGGGTTAATTGAAATTAACCCTACCAATTGTCTTCTAGTAAAAGGTACAATAACAGTCTTAGCTGGATTAACAGACAATCCAACCGTATTGCACCAGGTGTCTTACCCAAAATACCCCTGCAAGCCCAAAGAGCCTTACAGGCCTTTCCAACAACAAACTCAACATGTAGCTTCCAAATCAAACCCTTGTTAACCTCATAACGCCAAGGTATTTGACTTGGGTAGAAAACTGCAAACTTTTACCGAAGGAGGTCTGGTTGGTAGGGTTAATTGAAATTAACACTACCAATTGTCTTCTAGTAAAAGGTACAATATCAGTCTTAGCTGGATTAACAGACAATCCAACCGTATTGCACCAATAAGAAACTGTACTGAGAGTTGTCTGAAAGACCTCAGAAACAGTCCTAGAGAATTTCCCCACTACAATGATGGCTATGTCATCAGCATAACCTACAGTGAAGAAACCCTTCCCACTGAGTAAAGCCAATAACTCATTCACCACAAGGCACCAAAGAAGGGGAGAAAGCACCCCCCTGCGGACATCCCGTCAGTGAGAATCATAACTTTTTCCTCATAGTCTACTAAAAATAACCCTATGCCTCAGTATGGAGCCAATCCAACGAATAATCGTTGAACTGACTCCATATCTGAGAGCAGCAAGGCTAATTTTCAAAAGTAGTAGTAAAAAGCCTCTTGAATATCAAGGAAAGTGCCAAGGGCAATCTCCTTGTACCCAATAACCTCTCAATGAGCGAAACCACCTCAAAGAGCATGCTCACTTGTCAGTCGATTTGCCAGATTGATAGGCATATTAACTGCGACAAAGGGGATCTTAGACAAGGCCCCATCCCTAACAAACCTATCCACCAACCTCTCCAATGTCTTCAATAAGAAAGACATCCGACTGATCGGACAATAAGACTTGGCCTCGGTATAAAAATTATGCCCAGGCTTAGCTATAAAATAAACACTTACCTGCCTCCAGGACCATGGAACATAGCCAAAAGCCAAACAGACCCGAAAGACACGGCAAAGAGGAGAGGCCAGAACATCAATGCCCTGTTGCAAAAACACTGGCAAAATGCCATCTGGTCCCGCCGACTTAAAAACACAGCCCATCTAATACTAGACTGATTAATCATCCCCCTCACAAGGAGCCAATCCTTCCTCGTGGCATGATAATCATGTCCATCAAGGTCAGACTGCACCTGCAAGGAGGACGAATTCTCAATCAAAATAGATCTAGGAAAGTGTTCCCGAAAAAGCTCCTTTAAAGAGTCCCTGCAAGTACTAGTCATACTGCCATCAGGCAGCTTAAGAGAGAACCAATCCTGCAAAAATTCTCATTAGACATTATCTTCACAAGTCTGGATACCTTCAGGTACTGGTCATACTGCCATCAGGCAACTTAAGAGAACCAACCCTGCAAAGGTATATCCACAATTTCCTGACAATACCGTTTCCAGGAAGACCTTTTAGCCTTTCTAATGGCCTTATTGTAACCAGTAAGAACACTCCTATATGCATCCCAATCACCAGTCCTCTTGGATTTATTAAAAAGCCGCCTAACATTATGTCCCAATCACCAGTCCCCCTAGCTTTATTAAAAAGCCGCCTAACATTGGGCCGATTGTTTAAACGCGTTCTAGACCTCTGCCGCGGTCTGAACCACGGTTTTATAAAATTTGCATTGCATAAACGAAGCATTTTAACAGACGCGGCTCAGACGAGTAGAAGAAAACCGGTTCTAAAATACATTTCTAGACCAGCAACTATCCAGGTTTAGAATCTAGACCGCGTTTTCTTACGCATGCGTTAAATTTTTATAACTTGTAGAATCCTCCCTATTTAATTTGAATTATTATTGAGTTAAATATAATTTAAAGAATATATTAAATGTTTTAAGTGCAATTTAAAACATTCTTCACTTCGAATTTCAGCCATATTACTGACGTCATTTAGAGAGCTCCAAATACTGATTGGCTGAAAATTTTCAAACGACTGGGGTGCGTAGGAACCACAGATTAGATATATACAGATGATCAACTCCCTATACTTTCTATGTTAAAAATTGGCGAACGATCAACCAATCAGATTCAAGCACCACAGCGCCGCAGTTGTCATAGCAAGAAACTATAAATCACATGACTTTTGCGTCATATGCGATTACGTATCAGCAAGTAATCACGTGATATGA